>JANAVB010008337.1:0-71242 GCA_029216955.1 Iris pallida
CTCAAGTAGATGCACAAGAAACACCCCCGTTAGACTTGCACACCTGTATCAACATGGGCCAATTAGGGTCAACTTCGGGAAAACATAAAATGTATCAAGCGCAACCTGCATAAGTTGCTAACTTGCACCAGAGGAAGAATTCTGAGGTAAAAAATCCTATGACTTATGCTAACCAGCTTAGCACGTCTTTGTACACTCAAGGTACGCACCTCAAGAACAGGAACCATGTCTCGAATATCGTTAAGGGCAACATTCCTGCAACTTCTTCTCGTCCTGTTAGTGATCTCGTGAACTCTTGATACATAAGCGGAAGGTTATAAATTCATCCCGTCCAGCGGTGGTCCAACAACAAGAACATCATTGCAATCACCACCATGATGTTGTCATCAAATGTTGCTGTCAGTCAGCTAAACAGTCTGTCTTTGACCATTTGAATTATGTTCAGACTCCTGAACCTATCCTAGTGGACGAAGATGAACTACTCTATCCTTCCGTCAACATAGCATCTCGAAGCGCTGGGGGTAAAAAACGTCTAAGATGTAATGCATCCCGCAATCCCAGTCAACAATAATTATATCAGATTCATGAATCCGGCGAAGGAGTATACCAATATACTAGATCAAGAAGCCGAGACACAATCGGTCAGAGGAATCTTCCTTCCAACCAAGATTCTCTCAGTCAACAGGACACCCCTATCACTTATTCTGGGGGTGATTCCTTATATGAATTTGATGCTGATAGTAAAAGTTCCGGAATGACCATCTTTTCCACTAGCTCGTCTTCAATAGCTAGAGAAGTGACTGCTTATGTCGCCACAGAAGATCAAGATGCTTCCAGTTCTAACAATCAAGAACAAAGAATTGCTGCTTTGAAGGCTAGTTTGAAGAACATGGCTGAGATGATGACAGACATGCATGCTGTGATTATGGCACAATATACAGTTCTACCGGTTGTGAATCTGATTCCGACTCAGGAACCTGTAACAACATCAGCTCCCATCAATGTTGATCTGGCGGTACAGTCTCCTCACACTGCTTCCATTCCTACGCAGGCTATTCCAAGTTAATCTGGTGCCGGGGGTGGTACATTGCATGCAGTACCCCCTCCTAACATATCAAATCAATCCACTGCTCCACAATAATCGGAAAATAATAATAAGGCCTAAAACCTTTACATACTCAATTCGAAGCTTTCAAACAGAAAGACGGCTTGCAAAAGCTTGGGATCAAACAGCCGTATCCCACAGAATGGAAAAAGATCCAATTTCCTCATAAATACAAACCCCCTACTATTATAATGTTTGATGGCAGCACATCTCCAAGTCAATACCTCAATCACTTTGAAGTAATGACTGATCAACTTCAACCAAATGATGCTCTTCTTACTAGAGTATTTGTCGGCTGTTAGCTGGTACAACATATGACTGGTATCGTAGTTTACCAGATGGTTGTATAACCTTTTTCTCTGGCTTTAAACAAATGTTCCTGGAATGATTTGATGAGGGAACCAACAACATGACTATGTCTGCTCTCGTCAAAATCAAACAACGACATAATGAAACTACTGAACGTTTTATTGAACAATTCTGCCGTGAAGCACTCAAAATACCTCTCGGAACTCCAAATGTTTTGACTATAGACACTTGCAAATCAAACATGTTGCCTATAATTAGCATGTGGACAGGATCAAAACAATTCCAGGACTGGCCTTCCTTCATAGTGAACGCCAAAGCAGCAGAAGAAAGCGCTGACAAGTTCAAACAATTAGGTATTCAAATGCCTAATCTTGACAAACATGAACACGGTACACCAAATAATAGTGGCCGTCAGAATAATCGCAAGAGTAAGGAGACTTTGGCTATTAATCTTAAAGGCAAAGAAGCTCTAGCTATCAATGTAAGACAGCCAATATCTACCCACCAGCACCACCACAAAGGGTACCACACTCTTTTGATGAAGATGATATCATGAGTATCTTTGATTGTCTAATCAAGGGTAATAAACTTCAACTGCCAGAAGCAAAATGGCCGAGAAAGTTGGTAAGACTGACCATCCTAAATATTGTGTTTACCACAGATTTATTGGACATCCAACTCGAGCATGCTATGTGCTCAAGGGTAAAATTCAGGAGATGGTCAATTCTGGTGCAATCACTCTCCAACAAGACGAGAAAACTGTAATGGCCAACGTCGTCTTTCTACAGTTTGGAGATTTTCTGGCTCAACTTGTGCAGGACGGCATCATCCCCATCCCGAGAACTAATCTGGAGATTGTTAATCTTCTACCTACACGAACTGATAGTCTTGTTCCTCTGTCTACTGATAAAGGGGAAATTATGTAGATCCATCCAGATTTAGTAGCTGACTTCGAAACACTATCTTCCTCCACCAAGTCTAAGAAGATCACTAAATATAAATCATGTCATATGATTTCGTTGGGTAAACATTGTCTTCCACCTCTAACTGCTACCTTCATCTCGGTAGCAGATAATTCTTTTTCTTCTTCCCCTGCTGAGGCAACATTATCAAAGTTAGAAGCCAAATATCAACCAGATTTCCATATATATAGTCTACGATCTCGTGAGCTAATGACGAAAACGGGATATGATCTACAAAAGGCCTCTGGTTTGAAACATGGAAAAGGATCTCATGTACCTCTTTCTCTATATCTTTCTCACAACCCATCTCGAGTTGGTTTGGGTTACAGGATGAGCTCTTCATCTTATCAAAAAAGAATCTCCTAGAAGCAAGACCCAGGCAAAGAGTAATAATATGGTGTCCTTCGAACCTATATCCGAAGAAGAAGACTTAACTGGTACCAGGTCTGGGAAACCTTACGTAAGAGACTATTCTGAAGGTCAAGAAAACCCTCATCCAGGTCTGGAGGCTCCTCAAGCATCATATTCTCCTGCTGTCAATGTTCCTCAGCTTCATCACCTCCAGTAGAACCAACTCTTCCCAAACCGACGATAGCCGAAAAAGGAAAACAGCCTGTCCATTTTGGTAAAGTATTAAAGAAGACTCCAACTTTGGGACTCGAAAAGCCGTATAACTTTGATATACAAGCTCAGCTGACTAATACCCCGACAAGATTGTCAATTTTTGAGCTACTCCGTCTTTTGAAAGAAACTCGAGAGACATTGAGTGAAGCTTTGATGTAAGCTGATACTTGTATAACATTCCTCAAGAAGCCAGAGGAAGAACCTATAACATGCCTTCATTGTCATAGTGTAATGGAACTGATACCCAACATCACCTTTACACAAGATGATATGTTGATGGAAGATAATCGTCATGACTGACCCCTCTACTTCATAGGATATGTCGATACCATGAAGGTTTTTCGCACTTTGATCGATCCTGGGTCTGCATTTAGTATCATGCCAAAGACTCTACTAGATGCATTAAAGATTCCTGTACACAATCTTTCAACAACCATCACGACAATTTTAGGATTCAATTCTGAAAGAAGTGAACCTCTGGGAAAGATTCG
This sequence comes from Iris pallida, assembly GCA_029216955.1. Lineage (NCBI taxonomy): Eukaryota > Viridiplantae > Streptophyta > Magnoliopsida > Asparagales > Iridaceae > Iris > Iris pallida. The sequence goes on from JANAVB010008337.1 coordinate 3,492, forward strand.
TCCAAAGGTTCAAATAGGCAATCTTCGTACAAAGGTTACTTTCTACGTGATCGATAATCATGGCTCTTATAATTCTTTGCTGGGAAGACCCTTTCTACATGAGCATAACGTTGTACCATCCACTCTACATCAATGCTTCAAATATGTAGATGTCAATGGAGATGTTCAGAAGGAAGTAGCCGGCCTAAATCCTTTCAGGGGTATTAAAGCGTATTATACTGACTCTCGGATGTAAAAGGAAGAGTTCATGAAGGTTGTATTGGCGATGGATAGTGAGGAAGATCAGAAAGATAATTCAAAAGATTTTCTCATGATCCCCGTCAAAGAACGTACTATTTGTCCCTCTTCTTCTCAGACATTGACTGTACATCTTTTCTCTCATAACAAACAACCTCCTGCCGTAGAAAGGGACAAAAGGAGATCACCCCTTCTGAGCCTCTGTTTATCGACCTTCGTCGTAACAAACCTTCTCCTTCTCCTCCTCTGGTTATCAACCTTACTAAGCCTTCTATTAAGGCTAAGAATCCTCCTTCTCCTCTTCTGGTTATCAACCTTACTAAGCCTTCTATTAAGGCTAAGAATCATGTTGTAAATGATGATGTATAAATCAATAAAATAGCATCTCCTTTACAGTATACTGATGTTCTTTATTATACTGGATGTTATTTAAAAATATTAGATAACTTCGAACCACTTACCATAGGAGCAGTTCAAGCTTCCCAAAACGAAGTATTGCTCGAACCAATGCAGGACTCCTTCTTCTTAGTTCCTTCCAGAAAGAAAGATAAACTTTCTATACATTTTAGTAAAGGAACAGAACAGAAGATCACGCCCAATGGTGAAGAAGAAGATCACGATAACGAAAGACTTCAACTACGTCGTTATAGTCAACAATCAAGAGATATCATTCAAAAAATGGGCTATAATTTTAAAACTGGTCTCAATGGTGGTAAGGGAAGGCAAACTCCTATTCGTATTCCTGCTCCAAAAGGAAAATCACAACAATACTACAGCAAAATAAAGCGGGGACTGGGTTATACTTCGCTAATTCTGACTCCAGAAGCCTCTGAATCCGATTAAGAAGAACGGTCTAACTCTTCTGATTTTGACCCATGGGATTAAGACACCAGTGTAGGGCACGTCCATCGAGTGACTCTATCTTCCAATATGGTAACTGTCGAGTTCTCGGAAGACGATGAAGACTTTGTCGAAGTCTCTGAATCTGATCTTTGGGCATAAAAGATGGTTACTCAATGGGATCTTCGCTTCGAGCAACGTGAGCCACCTACCAAAGATCAGTTGGTTCAAGTCAATGTTGGAGATAAAACTTCCCCAAAACCAATATTCGTCAGCAAAAGCCTCCCTGAAGCAGATAAATAAGAACTGTTCCAATTTATTAGGGAATACATTAATGTATTCGCTTGGAGCTATGAAGACATGCCTGGATTGGATCCTCAGATCGCTACCTATAAGCTCAACATTCTACCGAATGCGAAACCAGTCAAGCAACAACAACGTCGATTTCGACCTGACATGATGGACACCATAGAAGCTGAAATAAAAAAACTCATTGCCTGTAGCTTCATCAGAGAAGAACAACATCCAGACTAGGTGGCTAATGTTGTCCCAATTTTAAAGAAAACAGGGAAGGTCCGAGTCTGCATAGACTTCAGAGACCTTAATGCAGCTTGTCCCAAAGACGAATTTTCTCTTTCAATCACTGATGTTATGATCGACAATACTTGCGGATTTGAACGTATATCTTTTATGGATGTATTTTTAGGATATAATCAAATCAAGGTGTATCTAGAAAATGAGAAACGTACATCTTTTCGCACTCCTCTTGGAGTCTATTGCTATACAGTCATGCCATTTGGTCTCAAAAATGCTGTTGCAACTTATCAGCGGGCCATGAGTGCTATCTTTCATTATCATTTACGAAAGACGGTTGAATGCTATGTAGACGATATCGCTGTCAAAAGTCGTCTAAAGGAAGACCACATTCAAGACTTGAGAACTATATTCGATCTAATGCGCCAGCATCAACTCAAGATGAATCCCACCAAGTCATTCCTTGGAGTCTCTATTGGCAAATTTCTCGGATTCGTCATTACCTCTAAAGGTACACATGTTGACCCCGAGAAGATCAAAGCCATTCAAGAGATGCATCCTCCACGCAACCTAAAAGAGCTACGAGGATTCCAGGGACAGCTTACGTACATCAGGAGATTCATCTCAAATCTCTCTAGATAGTAGACCGTTCACTCAACTCATAAAAAAAGGTACGTCTTTTATTTGGACTGAAGAATGTCAACAAGCATTTGAAGACATAAAGCGGTACTTGATGAACCCTCCAGTTTTGGTATCTCCAGTTTCATGAATCCCCTTTCTCTCAAAATCTCCAGTGGAGTCTATCCGAATCATCAATTCTTTCTTTTGAAACCCAGCTGTATTAAAAGATGTCTTATCTTTATGATAAATCCTTATTATCCCAGATATCGTCTTTTTAGATATGATACCCTGTCTTTGAGTCCCAGCTGGCTTGAAGATCATCAATAGAAAAATGAATTCACGTCCACATTACCTCTAAATTCTATCATCTATATCAATGACTTATTACGTCCACATTACCTCTGATAAAGTCGTCCTTTGAAATGATAATATTCTGAGTTATATTCTGTCACGTCCACATTACCTCTGAACAGATATAATTAATATTGTTATTTTCTTTTAGGGGATATGTCATGTGCGGTACCTCTGAACATATTTTTCTATCCTTATCTATTACTTATATCTACTATAGGGATATAATAAGTAATAGAATCACAAAAAGAGCATAATTTTTATTGCCATAATGTTCAAGATGTTAAAAAGAAAAAAGTACATCATTTGAAAGACAAGAAGACAAAAGATCCTATAGACTGCTTCATTGGGGAGGCTGAGTGCTGAGAACAATGATCAATCTTTTCAAATTCTCAGCCCTATCTACTCTAGAATCAAGTATCCTTTGTCTTGCAAGAGCTCTCCCGGACTCTGGATCAAAAGGTTGCAGCGATTTTGCTCGACGTTCCAGTTCTGCACCTTCGATTTGGATAAGTGCATCCCGCTGCCTCTTCAAGCCATCTAATTGACTTGTACTAATTTGATGCATCTCCAATACTTCTTCTTTGCATCGTCGAGCTGCTTTAGCTGCTTCTTGAAGCCGAGCCATTTCAATTTCTAGTTCATGGAGACGAACCTGATATTCAGCAGCTTTTTTTTTCTCTGCAGCTTCGGTGTTATATCATTCGACAGAAGTTGTTGTCTCGATAATGCGAGATTCCAACTCTGCAAAACTCTGTGAGAAAGCTACCACAGAAGCTTCAAACTCTGCTTTTCGTATTGCAGCTTCAGGAGCCATCACCTCGCATCAGCATCTACAAGTTTCTGGATGTTTTCTCTTGTTAGATCTTTGTAAGACTTGATCGATTCTTCAAGTTCATTCAAAATATGATCTAAATAATTGACTCTATCCCGATCACCAATCTTGCGGATGGATCCAATGATGAAGGAGGAAGGGCCCCTTACTGACTCATAAGGTTGGTCCTTTTCTATGACCATTTGAATTAAAGGCTTCAGAGAAGTGAAGAAAGCATTATTATAAGGTTCGACAACAGCTCTGTTCATCGCTGAGATTCCCGGGGTAGCTAATTCTGTTGGAATTCTTGTTTCTGAAGTAACTAGAGGAACTACAATTTGTACACCAGGAAACCCGAGTACTGGCATCATAGAAGAACTCCCCTCTCCAGTTTGGGTCCCTATATCCAGAGGAGCTATGGTTGAGCTGAAACTGAAGGTGGTCGATGCAGCTTTTGCAAGTGTCCCCACAGGACCCACTGTGATCAAGATGCACAGTCATTACATATAAATTACAGAAATTAAGGTAAATAAAAATCAGAATTTTACCTGATCCTGGCAATACATATGGGGATTCACGGGGCATGTCCAGATCAGAACGAAGTTTGTCCATGGTAGTTTCAGACACGGTTGCCTGACTACCTCCAGCTTCGGAACTGCCTGATAAGAAATGGCTGCTTCCGGCCCCTGATTCTGTCTGGTTAACTGGGATAATCTCCTCTGTATCCCTGACTTCAAAGTTTTGATCAGTAGGGGTCTGAGTCTCTGCAACAACAGTGTTGGGGTTTCAATCATTCCCAACATCATCAAGAGCCGTTGTTTGATCTTCTTTATTTTCAGGCTCATCAGCTTTCGGGCTTGGATGTCCCTCCTCAATAATTGGATTTTCTTCATCCTCAATAGGTTTATGGCATTTTTCAGTCGATACTAGTGGGACATCTACTGGAACTGGTTCTTCTTCGGCAACACTTGCAGAATTATCTCCGATTGACACATCGCCATAATCAAAATCCATGAGGGCGTCTATCATCGCTCGATCTTCTTGAGAACGAGTAGGAGTTTGAGTAGCCGGAAGATCGACAGCTCCAGCTTGAGATTCTATATGAGGCAACTCTTCTTTGGAGCAATCTAGAACATTTGGAGTAGGGGATGACAATGTTACTCCTGCTGCAGCCAGGGCAGTTATGGAAATAGTTGTCCGTACAACTCGATATCCTGGAATTACCTCGGTAGCAATTGAGACTGAAATATCAGTTGCTGAAGTCTTTGTAGATGAAAAAGCATAATATCAATGTATATCATTCATATTTCAAAATTATGCTTAAAAGCATAGAAATTACCTTTTGAGATGGTAGATACTCCTTTGAGGATAATGATATGTCAAATTCCTTTTGGAGGGAGGAAGCATCAATGGTTTGACGTTCTGCTCGAGTCACCAACAATTTTCTTCTAGCCTTCCGTACCAGAGATGCTACAAGCTCTTCTTCGACCTCATCAAGGTCATCTGGTATTCTGTGCACATCTTCTCGGGTAACTCCACTTTGTTTTGGGACTGAAGAAGGAGTTATTTCTCCTTCCCCAAGAGAGGTCCCTCTATGTATCTGCTTTGACTGGGATCGAGTCGTCCTAGCAGTAGGCTGTTCATTAATGATCAAAGTAGTCTTCATCTTTTTCTTCCCCGATGCTTTAGGAGAAGAAGGAAGATCATCATGATGCAAAGGAGCAGATGAATCTCCAGTCTTCCTTTTCTTAAGCCCCTTCACAAGAGACTTTTTCTTTTGGACTTTTAATGATACGTCCAACGGCTCGTTAACTTCATCTAGGAAGCCTACAAGAGAATCCTCCAGAGGATCATCGGCAGGGTCTCGATCTTCTGCATCCCTGAATAATTGTGCAGTACGAACTCCAGCCTTCGATCGCTTATCACTGGCAAAACTGTGGGCCAGATGAAAGTTTTCGGCAAAAGTGTTTGCCGAAGTATAGAAATTTGCGTATGTGTATAACATACGCGGACCCTGAACAAGATTATGGGACATGGAGAATATAGCCTTAGTGCCTCTGACATTATAATATCTCCAAGCCCTAGTACCATCAATCAAGAAACCCCTGGCTTAAAGGCAAGTAGTGGCATTTCCCACATGCAGACATGGTTCTAGAAAACACTCTTCCTCAAATCGGTATACTAGATGAGACGGACGGATTGTCTCCAACCATGCAAAAATAGTCAGGGACAGACGGAGAGGTGCTGCTTCTAAATCCATCAGTTGTGGAGGAAGATTCTCATATCCTGGAGGAAGGGGAACACATTGAAACCTCCATCCAGATCCTCGATTCAAAGCTCTTATATATTCTGAAAGCGCGTTTATATTCCAACGAGCATTGGAATAATGCCTGATGAAGTTACCCCCAACTTCACCCATATCAGGGTCCATCAAACTGGGATGGTATAGCAATAACCACCCGAACAAATAAGTATATGGCATTTAGGTACGAGGGAACTCCAGCCGAGCAGCCTTATCGTGCAGCATAGTGTCTAAAAAAAGAACGCAGTCCTGCGTTCAGGCGACAAGTCATCGCTGAAAGAATATCCATCTTGTGGCCAAATACTAGACGCACGGCAGCAAATAATACGCCTCTGTGAAATATATCTACTGTACTGGCCCTTGGAACTACAAACTGTCGCAGCCATAAAGCAAGAAAACACGCCAATTGGGCTTCTTTTGACATAGGTCTGTAACCCTGTTTGAGATAACTCTCAATAGTAGCACCAGCCTTGAAGGGGTACCAGTGCACATCCAAGATGTTATCTGTATGCTTGGACTTTTCCATCAGTTTTTTATGTCACTACGACTGAGCGGTTGGAAGAAACAAGGATCACAAGCTTGACTCTCGATTATCTTGTCTTCAAAGATATGGCCTAAAAACAAATACGACAACCACTTAGTTGTATAACAAGTCCCAGTAGAAGCGCTTTTGTAATAAAGAGAGCATATCTTATAATGGCATATAAGCACCTCGAATACAGCCACCATCTGAGAGTTTTCTATAGAAAGGATATCCAATTCCTCATTAGTGGGCACATATTCTTCATATGGGTTGTTACTCATTGGAAGATGTGAGAGATATTTCATCTCATGAAGTGCTATACCAATTTCCCCGTGAGGGGTCATGAAGGTACCAGTTCTGTCATTGTATCTTTCAATCAGAGCCAATAACATATGAGCATTTGGGCGAAAGCCGTAAATAATAGTCCAGATGGCCTCATAAAGTTCTAGTTCAAGAAGTTTGTCCTTGAACTGATCTAGAATCCAGATCACTAAGCTGCTCCAACGTTTCATGTCTGGGTTGATTAGGCCTGTTAAACGCATGGCCTGATCTGGGTATCTTCCTTCAGCTTTAGCAAATGTGTTTGTAAAGATGGGCACCCTGACGGAAAGAAGCATTGATGAATCTTCTGGAGGTATACAACTTGGCTTCAAACCCCTTAGATGAGAACTGTACATGTTTGAAGTACTGTAAAATAGATCCTTGCTTTGCGGACCTAACTTATAACATATTTTCCCGACTCTGGCTTGCTGAATTGGAGTCATGTCCCAGACCATCTGTCGAGGGTGACTGGAGAATTCATATCGAGACAAGGACAATGTCTTGACATCTCAGTGAGATATGCAATTATGTCCTTACATTGATAAATCCTTTCTTCTTTCTTGGTCTTTGGTTGAGTTTTTTTCTTCACTGCATCTCCAAATAAGAAAGCCGATTTCTTATGAATTACATTATCTATACTTTCCAAAGGTTCACCATTCATCAGACATAACAAAGTATTGCTTTCTTGAGCAGTAAAAATGGCCCTTCTGGATTAAGGTACATCATATTGAGGATATGAGACATGAGATAAGTCTTCTTTATACTCTGATACATTGAAAGTTGAAGCATATTTCTCAGCATCAATGTCTTCTCTAAGATCAAATACAAAAAAAAGAAGAACAACAAGAAGTTAATCTCAAAAAGGGTTCTATTCTATGGAGCAGAACACACAAAAAAAGACATAGGTTGTGCGACATCTACGTTGCGCGATATCTATGTTGCGCGACATGTGGTTGCACAGTATCTGTGTTGCGCGACTTCTGTGTTGTGCAACATCTATGTTGCGCGATATCTATATTGTGCGATATTTGGTTGCGTAGTATCTGTGTTGTGCGACATCTGTGTTGCACAATTTATGTGTTGCACGACATCTAATTACGCAGTATTTGCATTGTACGACATCTGTATTGCGCGTGATTTCAAGTTGCACTACTTTTTGATATGCACATTCGCACAAAATCAGAAAGTACAAATTTGAAAATCGCGCAACATAGTTCGTAAAGACGAACAACATGTGAACAACAACCAAACTCTAAAAAGAGAAAGTGCAAGTTGTGAAGTACGCCTACACTCTAAAAAGAGGTAGCGCACGTTGTGAGACACACAAATCGACCAAAACCCTAAAAAGAGTCGGTCAATCCAGTCGACGTTCACCTTCGAGTGTCGGGTTGGCTCTTTCAGTTCTTGGTGACGGTGGCGCGTATTCAGGCGCTCTCATTGGTGGCGCACAAGATGAAGACCCGGCAATGGCTTTTCCCTTGGCAGCGGCAGACTTTTTTGGGGCTATTGACGATCGTCGGGGGAGCTTCGATAGTTTGGAAGAAGATGATGAAAGAGCTTAAGAGAATTAACTTTCGATAAAAAGTTAGAAGTTCTCTTTAGTCAGCTATTTATAGCTTAAAAGACTCTTTTCGAAATTGTTGCGCAACGGGCACTTAAAATCTGGAGTTTTGTTGAACAGTTGACTGGCGCAACCCAGACAAAACTAGCATGATTCAAAGTATTTCAAAACTTTAAAGTATTTTCAAGTTTTAAAAACTTTGAAGGGGGTCTTGTAGAGGCTAAAATTCAAACTGCGCCGTTCCTGAAGTCATATCATCAGGTTGCGCCAACATCAAGTTGCGCAACATCAAGTTGCGCCAACATCAGGTTGTGCAAGAGACAGGTTGTGCAAGAGCCACGTGGCGCACTTCCTCGAAAATCTGTAATGACATCATCTTTGCCTGACAGCTGACAACACGCATATTAAGGAAAATTTGTTCGAATCCCGCGCAACGCGGCGCTCGAGAAGATTTTGTCAGCATATAAGTAATGTTGACAGTTGGCTCGCGCAAGTCATTGTGTGGCACGAGTATTAATCAATACAGCACAGATGATCCAGACAAAGGCGCCAGTTGTTGAGTTGTGCCCATGCGCAACCTGGCTAGTTGGCGCCACCTGATCAACTTTTATTTGAAAGTAGGGTGACGTGGCGCGCAAGCCACCAACTTCGTAGAGCGTGCCCACTACACTGCCCACGACCATGCGCATCTTATTCAAATGATGCCACGCGTCTACAGCAGTTGGTGCAACCGCTCGCACAAGTTGTTACATTGTGCCTCCGTGCAACCTGATGAAGCTCGCACAAGGTGACCGAACAGTATCCAGAACAGGGTGACGTGGCGCACATGCCACTAACTTCGTAGAATGTACCCACTACACTATCCATGACCACACACATTTCAATCAAACGATGCCACGCATCCACAGCAGTTAGTGCAACCGCTCGCGCAAGTGAATAGAAGGCGCCCAACCTGAAGTGCGCGTAACCCAGAATAACTGCTAAACAGTTATTTCAAGAACTCTATAAATAGAGTTTTAAATCAGTCTCAAAGTATCACGAAGGATCATAATCTCCTGCTAAAGTGTTGTTGCATCCTCCAGAGGCTCGTGTCTTTGATATCACATCGTCCAAGGGATAAAGTGATCGTCTTCTGATCAGATTCCTATAGTTTTACTTCCCCAGAAATCAATTGTACTCTTGTACTATTTTCTTAGTTTATAATCAAACTTTTGTTTTTGCAAACAATGGCTATTTGTTTCTCCAAGCCATTCATCAATGGCGCGAAGTGATGCTTAGCGCCAACCAATAGTGGGCACCAATCAACAGTTTACACCAAGCAGCAGAGCGTGCCAATTAATCAATCGTCATCCAAAAGTAGTTAGATGACATGGCACGCATGCCACTAATCCAAAAGAACATACATGCAACATTTCCCACGACCAAGCACACTTCTCTTACAGAATGCCACATGTCATATGCAATTAAGCTAACCGTTCGTGCGACTGGATGATTGTACGCTAGGCAGTAAATAATCAGCTCCGTTTAATACTATATGCCAATCAGTGTAACCACTTTACAGTTATTCCAAAACTCTATAAATAGAGTTCAAAATCACTACTCAAGGCATTACTAATGATCATAATCTGAAAAAGTTTTTGCAGAACGTTCAAGAGCATTTCTCCTCCGACATCGCATAGTCCAAGGGATAAAGTGATCGTCTTCTGATCAGATTACTAAAGTTGTACTTTTCTAGAATTCAATTGTACTCTTGTACACTTTTCTTTCTTAGTTTGTAGTTAAACTTTTATTTTTACAAACAAAATGACAACACTGTTGGGGACGACTTTCTCCTCCGGCGAGAAGGTGTCAACTCAAAGCGATGCTACATCGGTCGGCACGACGCAAGAGACCTTGGTTGTCGAATTCAACCAAGTTGCTTATGAACATCTGATTGGCGTTGGGTGTGCCAAGTGCGCTTCTGCCAAGCGCGCCACCACTGTTCCTAACAAGAACAAAGCGCGCGCCATTTCGACTCCAAAATCTAATACCGTGCCAATTGCTGCTTCTGCTACCCAAGACAAGGAAAAGTGCCCTATGGCCATTCCCCACTCTTTTCCAGTCCTGGACTTGGCAGAAAATCCACTTGATTGTGCCTCTACGCCAATCAGTGCCAAAGCTGTATCTCTGAACAAGGATTCTACTTCCCGTAAAGTAGGTTCTATTCAGAGTTTACTTCCTTCTGCCCATAGGTGCCATGCTAAATGCGTTGTGCCAATGCACGCAGAACACCAAGATATCTTACCTACTCTACAATAATTAGATCAGCGCCAAGCTGCTCCGTGTCAATCAGGCCAGTACCATAACTTTCGTACCCTACGCATATCAAGGACAGAACAAGGAAGATTGAAGGTATCTCAGACCAACAATCAAATGGCGCCATATGCTGACATGCACATCTATCTCAACAAGCGCCGAACAAAAGCGAATCAGATGGTGCGCCAAAAGACTCCATTGCAGTCGTTGCGAATCATTAGTTTGTGCATAGTGAAGGCTTCTAAGAGCCAGAATCTACTTACCTATGCTATTGAGCTTAGTACTACCCTGTACACGCAGGGAATACAAAAGCTTAGGAATAGGCATCATATTCCTAATGTAATAAAGCAGAGTTTGCCTCCTTCTTCTTCTTATCCCTACAATATAATAAGGCAGAGTCTGCCTTCTTCTTCTTCTTCTTCTTCTTCTTCTTCTTCTTCTTCTTTTCCTGCTACTATACCAGATCTCCGCAAACTTATTGTACAAAAACGGAAGACGACGAGTGCTCTCATGCAGCAATGACTCCACAGACTGAACATCTTCAACCAGTATCATAAAATCATAATCAAGTGCCGCTGCAAGATAGCCAAACGGTCTGTGTTTGACCGCTTGAATTACTCTGGCTTTCCTAGAATGATCTTGATAGTCGACGATGACATGTTCACATATGACAAATGTCATCGTCATTCACATGAAATTGACATTAAGTGTTGCTGCAAGCTGCTAAAACGAGTGGTGTTCAACCGTCTGAATTACTCTCGATCTCCTGATCACTCCCGATCTCCTAATATGATTTTGGTGGATGAAGATGAATTGCTATTTATTTCTGTTAACATGGCATCTCATAGCACTGGGGGTGGAAGACGCCCGAGGCAAAATTCATAACGACCTTCAGGTCGACAAGTCCGTAATCAAGCTCTTGACTCCCCTAAATGAGTCTACCAAAATACAAGATCAAGAAGCCGAGATTCCCTCGGTCAAAGAAATCTTCCTATTTCCAACCGAGACTTCCTCGGTCAAAGGAATCTTTTTGATTCCAACCGAGACTCCATTGGTCAAAGGAATCTTCCTAATTTCAACCGAGACTTCCTTGGTTAAAGGAATCTTCCTATTCCAACCCTGGGGTAGTACTCTGCTAGATTTCAATGCTGAGAAGACTCTGATCAGACCATCCTATCTACTAGTTCATCTTCTGTATCAAGAGAAGGGTCTGCTTACGTGACGAACGAAGAGTAAGATGCTACCAGTTCTGCTAGCCAGGAGCAAAGAATCACTGCTCTAGAGGCCAATCAAAAAGCCATGGCTGACATGGTTACAGGGATGCATGCAGTAATCATGGAAGAACATGTTGTTCCACCGGTTGTTAGCCCGTTCCAACCTAAGAACACGCAGTAGGTTCCGTGCCTATCAACACTAGTCCTGGAATACAGCCTCTTCCAAACACTACCATCCCGGACGTCATGCTTCTTCAAGCACAGGCTACTCCAAGTCATTCTGGTGCTGGGGGTGGTGCTTATCATACAGTCCCACCTCCAAATCCTTTGAATTAGTCTGTTGCTCCTCAAGCATTAGGAGACCCTCTCGAGGCAGTTAAGCTTCTACAAAATCAGTTCAAAGCTTTCAAACAGGAGGGCTTATAGAAATTAGGGATCAAGCAACCCTATCATGCAAAGTGGAAGGAAGGTCCATTCCCGCCTAAGTACAAGCCGCCGACCACAATGTTATTCGACAGCAGTACATCACCGAGTCAGTATATCAATAACTTTGAGATGAAGACTGACCATCTTCAACAAAATGACGCTCTACTTGCCAGAGTCTTAATATGCTTATTTTCTATATGAAGAAAATATATAATAAAACTTTTTATGAAAGTATATATCCCGCATATATGTATTTGCACTCGACATACAAATACCCAAAAATAAAAATCAATACCAAAATAAATTAATATAAAGAAATTTTAGTAAAAATTTAGGAGGTTTACAGTTTGTGTATGTGTCCTTGTAGCAGTGTGTATGAGTGCATAGGTAAATTAGGAAAAGGGTAAGCCAGTGAAATGTGTTTAGTGTAGAGAGTGTGTGAATATGTTTATATGTTCATTAGGATAGTTATCAGTTAGGAATTATAGTGTCCTAGTATTGGTATGGGATATCCTAATGTGTACCTATGTGATATATAGATACTAGTGTAGGGAAGTGTCTGGTTTTGGTTGGTGTCAATATGAAGTTAGGTTGATATCATGTGATGCATAAGTGTTGGTGTCAAGACCCAAGTGTCAAGGTAAGGTAAATGTGTGTATGATATGATATATGGTAGGATAGGGTAATGCTTGAATGTTGGTAAATTTCATATTTAGGTCATTGTGACTCCATTTTGGACATTGATCCTCGCACATTACTCAGGACCACAAGCGAGTACATTCTCTGACAGTTTTCATTATGTTGATGACTTCTATGATATCAGTATTGTAGTGTTATACAAGATTCTTAGCATGATGGATACACGAACTAGTATCGTAGATTCCTGCCATGAGGACTCGTGACTGAGTCCATTGTACTATCCGGGGGAATGGGGAAATATTGGCTATTATGTGATCATACCCCAACTACCTGTTCATAGCTCACCCTACGCAACACGTAGGGTGCAGCCTGATCTTACACTTGTGTATAGCTTCCATATTTGACTGGCCTGACCATTTACCTGTATTTGTGCATAGCCAATCATATATACCAAGCCTGATCCTGTCCCAAACCGATCACATAGTAACTAATATTTCAAGGTACATAGTATTGGTTTATTGCTCTATTCTAGTTTACCCGTTGATACAGTTCCTTACTTGTTCATTTACTATTCATTTTTTCCTGCAATACGATTATCTGTTTACCTGTTTCCTTATTTGTTCAAGCATTTCTATTTATCCTATGTTTTTATTACATTATGTCTTTTATAGATTTTGTCAATATTAATAGAACTGTTGTTCGGTTTATGTACTTAGCCGTAATCCTGACTGGATAATATTTTTTAGAGGATCTTGAGAACTTTTGTCCTACCTATTATGGACCAGGTGAAGATTAGGGCTATCTGCAAGGGACCTAGGAGTAGCCAGCCCCAGTAAAGGAGACTCCAGTAGATGTGACTTAGTAGCGTTTAGTATCTTAATGTTCTGGACTTGTTCTAGCTTTGAGATATTATATATTTCTATTTTGGGACTTACGTGGATGTTAAGATAGCTAGTGATGGGGAACCACTTGTATTTTCGATTATTTTGGATTTTTTAGTTTGTTTGTTAGGATAAAACAAAATAAAGAGAATTTTATCTCTTGAGTTGGTTGGAGTTGGTTAGGGATGGAATTATCTTATGGATAAGAACTTAAAGATTTAGTTTAACTTCTTTTGATTGTTTTGTAGCTTATATACAGTTTGTAATTTAATAAGTGATGGATCGAAGAATTGAGAATAAGAAATCTATTTTGAGTTTATATGGTGCGATGCCAAAACCTTAAAGTGGATCTCTCTATTAGTGTGCTTCTCCGATTTCGACGTTGACGTTTTCAACGCCGCTTATCCACTTTTGATGTTAAAGTCTTCAACGCTGCTTCTCCGCTTTCGACGTTGACGTCTTTAACGGTAATCATATTATTATTTTGCATTTCTATATAATTTTTGAGACAAATTTATAATAGATTTTGTTCACTCTTCAATTAAAGCTTCCGCATCCAAATCTTCTCAAATCCCTAATTTCATTTAATAATTTCTTGTTGGGTTAATTTTCATCCCGCATCAAATTAGTATTAGAGCCTAACCCTAGTTTATAAATAGTTCAAGAATGTCTACACATAATTCCTCGCAACAACTTTGTGCGATAATCGATAATATATATGATAAGTTGATTGCTGAAATGAAAAAAGGTGTTTTAAGAATTTTTCAATAGTAATAAAGTAAAAGCTATTGCTAACAGTGATCCAATATACATAAAAAATTCATTAGAGGAACCTACTGAGTCTGTCATAGACAAACCAAAAGTTAAATCGAAGTCCAAGTCTGAGTCTATATTTAAACCAGTAATAAATTTTGAGTTCTATAAGTCTAGATTTAAGCCATTAATAAAATTTAAACGTTGTATAGCTTCATTAGAAGAATTAAATAGGTCATATGATGAAATAAATAAATTTAAAAAACCTATTAAGTCATATAAATATTTTGAACGTGTCCCAGTAATTAACCTGTGAACAACTTCTATTATATATTTGTTACAAATAATTGTAATAGTTTGCAGGAAATAATAATTGATTGTAGGGACGATCATTTTACATTTCTAGAGACATCTCCACAAGCTGTTGAAGTGCCCGATTGGTCCCTGTTGAATATTATACTTCTTCCACTTCCGCAACCACTAGTACCGCCATTGAGTTTTGTCGTCTTGTCAGAAGCTTCAATATTGACTAAGTTGTCAAAGCAAAGTCCTATGCCATGGCCGAATTGGAGGACTTCAATAGGAGCATAATTCTCGAATTTTATACTTGATTCACCAGAGGGTGAATTTTTCAAAGCCGTGGAGAATGATGGAAAACCACTTGTATTTTCGGTTATTTTGGATTTCTATAGTTTGTTTGTTAGGATAAAACAAAATAAAGAGAATTTTATCCCTCGAGTTGGTTGGAGTTGGTTAGGGATGGACTTATCTTATGGATAAGAACTTAAAGATTTAGTTTATCTTCTTTTGATTGTTTTGTAGCTTACGAATAGTTTGTAATTTCATAAGTGATGGATCGAAGAATTGAGAATGAGAAATCTATTTTGAGTTTATATGGTGCGATGCCAAAACCTTAAAGTGGATCTTTCTATCAACGTGCTTCTTCGCTTTCGACATTGACATTTTCAACGTCGCTTCTCCGCTTTTGACGTTAACGTCTTCAATGCTGCTTCTCCGCTTTTGACGTTGACGTCTTTAACGGTAATCATATTATTATTTTGCATTTCTATATAATTTTTGAGACAAATTTATTATAGTTTTTGTTCACTTTACAATTAAAGCTTCTGCACCCAAATCTTCTCAAATCCCTAATTTCATTTAATAATTTCTTGTTGGGTTAATTTTCATCTTGCGTCAGCTAGACTCTTAGACTTATACGTTGATTCTGAGATGCATATTTTTGGATTCTCTTGGATTATTACTTCTTATCACTATCGTGTCATTTATCTTCCTTACAATATATTATGAATGAATATAGATCATATTATTATTTTGTCCTCCTTTAGAGTTGAGATATCATTAACATGTTATATATGTGATGTGGATAGTTAGCATTGATGACCTAGATAGCGTTCTACTTTAGATGCTGTGGCACAGACCGGGTGTGTCCCACGCATTCGAACCCTATATCCGGGTACGATTTGTGACACATTTTTATGGTGGCCCATGCAGGTCTGGCTTCACAATTAAAGCGATATCGTGGTAGTACAAAGGCTTAGTTGTACTACTGTGAGCCTGCGATAGGATATAAAAAATACGATATTAGGATGAGAGAATACTCAATCACAAATTAGGATTCCTTGAGAGATTCTTGGGACGATCCTGAGAATCTTACTATAAATTCTATCTCGAAATATGTGTTCACTTGTTTCCGTCTACTCTCCCTCGTTCGATGTTGAATTTAATTCTTGGTGTTCATTGTTGACTCTATTTTTGTATCGAGATAAATTTTATGGACTAAATTAAGGTATATTCTGATGACATACTTGATGAGGACAGTGTGAAAGGAAAATGTATACTTTACTTATGGAGTCTAGAGTTTATCACAACCATACTATCTCGCATGACAAAGACATAGAGCCTAATTTTGGATATACTATCATAGTTATGGAATTTAGATTTTCTTCCAGCCATACCGGTTGGCATGGTGAGAATTATAGATAACATGATTATAGAGGTATATACATTAGTTACATGCCCGTCGGTATGCCAATACATCTAAATATATTTTCCTACCTCCAATATAAATGATTTCGTTTCTTCAGCCTGTGTGTATAATTAGTTACATGCCCGTCGGTATGCCAATACTAAGGTTAAGGCCTAAACGTGCCATGAGAAATTTGTGCTCAGCGGCGTAGTCCGCCAATATAAAGCTATGTGCGACACCTGAATCAAACAGCACACGAGCAGGTTTGTTATTGAAGGGCAGTATAGCTGTCACGACTATGGCAGACGCGAATGCTTCATCCTGGGTCATGGCGTAGACTCGCCCCTGGGCATTGGGACGATGGTCTTGGCCATTTTTTTGTGCACTTAGAGGAGCTCTAGGTGCCTGGCCTCGGTTCTGCTGGTGCTACGATTGTAGAGGGTGTTGCTTCGGCCCACCTTTCGGGCAGTCGCATGCTAAGTGGCCTACCAGATCGCACTTGTGGCATGCTCCTTTTTTTATTCGACATTCGATAGCCAGATGCCCCTCCTTGTGGTAATATCAGGGTATACTTGAATCTTTCCCTGGTTGCCACCTCCGTTGCTGTGGTTTGGACACTTATATGTGTTATTGCCACATGCATTGCTATGGTGTTTGTAATTATTATAATATACAGCGCCAAAAGTGGCAGAAGGTTACTGAGGCTATAGGCGGAGGGCATGGTTGAGTGACTCACCCATTGTTTGATATTTGGATCCAGTCACATAGGCAGAAATGGAAGGCCTCAGGCCCACTTCGAATCTCCGTGCTCGACTCGCCACTGTTGGCAGATAGACACCCGTAAATCGGGCCAGGTTGTTGAATTTCGCAGCCTACTAACACACCATCATGTTTTTCTGTTTCAGATGCATGAACTCATTCTCCTTCGCATGACGGATCGCTACTGGCAGGTACTTGTTGGAGTGGGTGGGGTTCCCAACCTATGTGGAGAAGACCCCGGAGTGCGACGAGCGTCGTCCGATGTCGGAGAAGCTCGGGAAGTAGGCGACGGAGTTGCTGCTGCTGCTGCTGGAGCTGCTGGAAGCAGGGGATCCGAGTTCGGGCCGAACTCGGTCCCAGGCCGAGTTCTGGCCGAACTCGGTCTGGCCATTCCAGAATGTTGGCGTGAGGTTCTGTTTGCCCCACACAGAGTTCTGGCCGAACTCTGTGTCGTCGGGGGCTGAAGCGAATTTCAGGATGAGTTTTCATCATTGGATCTAATCCAACGGTTCAGGTTGGTTGCGGGATTAGGGAGTTAAGTTGAGTTTTCTCAACCCTAATTCATTATCGTATGAGGGCAACGCATTGGACAACACAAGTTTTGAGAGAGGAAGGAGGCAAGAGTGCCATTACAACTTCGGAGAAGAAGACGGAGGATTGAAGGTCGCTGTTCGAAGGAGATCGTATTCGGGTAATCTCTACTCGTCGTTCTCGCTCTTCGTAGCCTTGTAATCATTGTTCTTATCTCTGAGTGTTGTGGGGATCCGATTTGGATCGGGAGGAGTTTGTAGAGGGTGTAATTCTTCTATTCCATTAGTGGAGGCTTCTCAGGGTTGGACTCCGATCGTCTCGTGGTTTTTTTCCCGCAAGGGTTTCCATGTCAAAAATTCTCTGTGTCTGCGTGGATTGTTTTTGTGTGATTGTTTTTGGGTTCGTGCGTTGTATTGCTCGGTCCTCTCGCAGGTACTCTCTGGTTTGGGAAAAGGTTTCCGCATTTCTTTCCCAACAGAGTGGTATCAAAGCCAGGTTCAAAGGGTGTCAGGAGTTGACAGAGGAACCAGAGAGGAGAGATGGACGTGAAGCCGGTACGCATGGTGAATCTGAACGGCACAAACTATCATTATTGGCGGAGCAAGATGAAGGATTTGCTGTTCGTCAAGAAGCTGCATCTGCCCGTATTTGCATCCGAGAAGCCCAGTGATAAATCCGAGGAGGACTGGAAATTCGAGCATATACAGGTGTGCGGATACATCAGGCAGTTCGTTGACGATAACGTGTACAACCACGTTGCCAATATTGAGCACGCGAAGACGTTATGGGATAAGCTGGAATCTTTGTACGCGAAGAAGACCGGGGTAAACAAGTTGTTCCTGATCCGGACGATGATGGGTCTGCGGTACAAAGATGGGGCGTCTATTACGGATCACTTGAGTGATTTCCAGGGCGTGGTTGACCAGCTATCTTCTATGGGAGTCAAGTTCGACGACGAAGTTCAGGGACTGTGGCTGCTGTGTACATTGCCAGACTCGTGGGAGACCGTACGAGTATCTATGATCGCTTCTGCTCCAGAGGGCGTGGTCAGTCTGGAGTTTGCCAAGAGCGGGGTGTTGAATGAAGAGATGCGGAGACGTTCTCAGGGCACTTCATCCACATCCCACCACTCAGAAGCACTTGTTTCAGAGAGCCGCGGAAGGGGCAAAAGCAGGGGTCCAGGTGGTTGCAGAGACAAGAGCAGGGGGAAGTCCAAGGATCGTTACGAGGACTCAGAGTGTTACCATTGCGGTAAGAAGGGCCATATCAAGCGGAATTGTTTCGCTTGGAAGAGAGAGAAGAAGGGCGACAAGGGGAAGCAAGAAGAGAACACTACAGCGGCGGCCTCGGTGCATGGAGGCGATGTGATCGTCGTAGGTGATGAGGTCATTACTAACCTCGCCTGCGACGACAATTCTTGGCTGGTGGACTCAGGCGCTTCAGCACATGTATCTCACAATAGGGCACTGTTTGCCACTTACACGACAGGCGACTGCGGCGTGTTGAAGATGGGCAACGGAGATGTGTCGAAGGCGGTTGCCGTTGGAGATGTGCATTTGAGAACGAAGACGGGTGCGGTTCTTGTTCTCAAGGATGTTCGTCATGTCCCTGATATCCGTTTCAACCTGGTGTCGGTTGGAAGGTTGGATGACGAGGGATTCTTCAGTCTCTTCGGGAATAGTCAGTGGAAACTTTCCAGAGGTTCGATGGTGATTGCCAGAGGAAGCAAGAAGTCCGGTCTCTACTATATAGAGGGGAGCGCAGAGGGGGCACAGGAGGTGAACGCAGTCAGTGATGCGTCTACCGAGTTGTGGCACAGGCGGCTCGGCCATATCAGCGAGAAGGGAATGAGCTACTTGGTGAACAGGAAAGTGATTCCGGGGCTCAAGTCTACAAAGTTGGAGAAATGCATGCACTGTTTAGCTGGAAAGCAAAATAGGGTGTCTTTCCAAAGTCACCCAAGTTCGAGGAAGCCGACGTTGCTCGAGTTGATTCACTCGGATGTCTGCGGTCCTATGAAGGTAAAATCTCTTGGTGGTGCTTCTTACTTTGTGACTTTTATTGATGACTGTTCCAGGAAGGTTTGGGTCTATGCCTTAAAGACTAAGGATCAGGTGCTGCCTACTTTCAAGGAGTTTCAGGCCTCTGTTGAAAGGGAGACGGGCAAGAAGTTGTTGTGTGTTCGGTCCGACAATGGTGGCGAATACATCGGTCCCTTTGATGCGTATTGCAGAGAGCAAGGGATACGACACCAGAAGACTCCGCCAAAGACACCTCAGCTCAATGGTGTAGCGGAGCGCATGAACATGACACTGATGGAGAGGGTGCGGTATTTGCTGTCAGAAGCAAACTTGCCGGGCAGTTATTGGGGTGAGGCTCTTCTCACAGCTGCTTATATTATTAATTTGTCTCCTAGTGCTCCTTTGCAGGGTGATGTGCCTGACAAAGTATGGTACGGCAAAGAGCCATCATACAATCACCTGCGGGCGTTTGGTTGTAAAGCCTTCGTACATGTACCGAAGGACGAGAGGACCAAACTTGAGCCGAAGACGAGGCAATGCGTCTTTGTCGGCTATGGTCGGGATGAGTTTGGCTATAGACTCTACGACCCAGTGGAAGGAAAGCTCTACAGAAGCAGGGACGTGGTGTTCGTCGAGGATCAGACCATGACCAACACTCAGGATTCTGAGACGCCTTCTGAGGCTGAGGAATTGCCTGAGTTAGAGTCTTTTCGCTTCGAGCAGTTTCCAGAGGACATCGCAGAGGATCCAGTTATAGGGGAGCCGGTACATGGAGTTGCTCCCAACCTTGATCATCAGCCTGCTGATGGTGGTCAGGGTGTCCCTCAGGAGGATGAGCATGCCGGAGAGGTAGTTCCTGAAGGGGCGGAGGCTGTCGGTATACAGCCAGCACCAGTGGCTCCACTGAGAAGGAGTGACAGGGATCGTCGACCATCTACGAGATACTCACCGGATGAGTATGTGCTATTGACTGACGGGGGGGAGCCCGAAAGTTTCGCAGAGGCTATGGAAGACGAACACAGGCAGGAGTGGATGGTGGCTATGAAGGAGGAGATGAGTTCCTTGCACACCAATTCCACTTATGATCTGGTGCGGTTGCCAAAGGGCAAGAAGGCTTTGAAGAATCGATGGGTGTTCAGAGTGAAGCAGACGGATGATGCTACTCGCCCTCGATACAAAGCGAGGCTGGTAGTCAAAGGCTACGGTCAGCGGAAAGGCGTGGATTATGATGAGATCTTTTCGCCTGTCGTCAAGCATTCGTCTATCCGGGTGGTGCTAGCATTAGCAGCCAGTTTCGACTTGGAGGTCGAGCAGATGGACGTGAAGACGGCATTCCTCCACGGTGATCTTGAGGAGGAGTTGTACATGGAGCAGCCGGAGGGATTCTGTGAGAAGGGCAAGTCACATTTGGTCTGCCGGTTGAGGAAGAGCTTGTATGGTCTGAAGCCGGCTCCGAGGCAGTGGTACAGGAAGTTCGAGTCGTTTATGGGGGAGCATGGTTATGCACGGACGACGTCGGATCATTGTGCATTTGTGAGGTATTTTGCCGATGATGATTTTATCATCTTATTTCTCTATGTTGATGATATGCTATTAGTGGGTCGGAATGCCACTAGGATAGCGGAGTTGAAGCGCCAACTGGGCGCGGCCTTCTCTATGAAGGATTTGGGCGCAGCGAAGACTATTCTTGGGATGGAGATCAGCCGAGAGAGAGAGTCCAAGCTGCTACACTTGTCCCAAAAGAAGTACATTCATCGGGTACTTCAGCGTTTCGGGATGGACGGGTCGAAGAAAGTGAGTTCCCCCCTCGCGGCTCACTTTAAGCTCACTGAGAAACAGTGTCCATCTACCGAGGACGAAAAGGAAGATATGGAGCGGGTTCCATATGCCTCAGCTGTGGGAAGCCTGATGTATGCTATGGTGTGTACGAGGCCAGATATTGCTCATGCAGTTGGTACGGTTAGCAGGTATCTTTCAAATCCTGGAAGGGTACATTGGAGTGCGGTCAAGTGGATTCTACGTTATCTTCAGGGCACTGCTGGTTGGAGACTTTCCTTTGGTGGTGACGAGCCGAAGCTGGTTGGGTATACCGACGCTGATATGGCTGGAGATGTAGACACGAGGCGATCGACTTCGGGCTACGTGATGATGTTTGCGGGAGGAGCAGTATCGTGGCAGTCGCGGTTGCAGAAGTGTGTTGCCTTGTCGACGACAGAGGCAGAGTACATTGCGGCGACGGAGGCTTGCAAGGAGCTGTTATGGATGAAGAAGCTGCTGCAGGAAATGGGACTAAAGCAAGAGCAGTATACTTTGCTTTGCGACAGTCAGAGTGCGATCCACCTTGTGAAGAATCAGACATTTCATAGCCGGTCCAAGCACATCGAGACTCGGTATCATTGGATACGGGATGTGGTTGAGAAGAAGGACGCGGAGCTTGAGAAGGTGCATACAGATGACAACGGAGCTGATATGTTCACGAAGATTCTACCAAGAGAGAAGTTTGAGTACTGCAGGCAGGTCGTCGGGATGACGACATCCTCCCCATAGTTGTGAAGGGGGAGATTTGTTGGAGTGGGTGGGGTTCCCAACCTATGTGGAGAAGACCCCGGAGTGCAACGAGCGCCGTCCGATGTCGGAGAAGCTCGGGAAGTAGGCGACGGAGTTGCTGCTGCTGCTGTTGGAGCTGCTGGAAGCAGGGGATCCGAGTTCGGGCCGAACTCGGTCTGGCCATTCCAGAATGTTGGCGTGAGGTTCTGTTTGCCCCACACAGAGTTCTGGCCGAACTCTGTGTCGTCGGGGGCTGAAGCGAATTTCAGGATGAGTTTTCATCATTGGATCTAATCCAACGGTTCAGGTTGGTTGCGGGATTAGGGAGTTAAGTTGAGTTTTCTCAACCCTAATTCATTATCGTATGAGGGCAACGCATTGGACAACACAAGTTTTGAGAGAGGAAGGAGGCAAGAGTGTCATTACAACTTCGGAGAAGAAGACGGAGGATTGAAGGTCGCTGTTCGAAGGAGATCGTGTTCGGGTAATCTCTACTCGTCGTTCTCGCTCTTCGTAGCCTTGTAATCATTGTTCTTATCTCTGAGTGTTGTGGGGATCCGATTTGGATCGGGAGGAGTTTGTAGAGGGTGTAATTCTTCTATTCCATTAGTGGAGGCTTCTCAGGGTTGGACTCCGATCGTCCCGTGGTTTTTTTCCCGCAAGGGTTTCCACGTCAAAAATTCTCTGTGTCTGCGTGGATTGTTTTTGTGTGATTGTTTTTGGGTTCGTGCGTTGTATTGCTCGGTCCTCTCACAGGTACTCTCCGGTATGGGGAAAGGTTTCCGCGTTTCTTTCCCAACAGTACTCACCTTCGACTGCGTTGCAGAAGGTATCCTAAGAGATCGGTACGGTTGAATCATCGCGATGGATCGTCGGCTTCTGCATGGCCCACCAGTCGTGCGCGTTCAACCGAAGTTGAAGCTGAGCGCAAGCGACACGTTTTGTTTCTTTGATGCGAATTAGGAACTCTAGGTATTTTTCAATCTGGAACAGTACTTATTTTCCATACCTAGGTTCTGGAACTGAGTAAAAGTGTTCCAGATCAAAAAAGCGTTCCAAATATATTTTATGTTAATTTTCGTAAAGGTAGTTTATTTAGATACACTTTTATACCGTTCCAAACTCGTTTCAAATCATACATGTGTATTTCACGTGATAAGTGAGGAAAGCGTCCAACTAAAAAAAATACCCCCCTCCCCCGCAAAA
Source organism: Iris pallida (assembly GCA_029216955.1). Taxonomy (NCBI): domain Eukaryota; kingdom Viridiplantae; phylum Streptophyta; class Magnoliopsida; order Asparagales; family Iridaceae; genus Iris; species Iris pallida. The sequence goes on from JANAVB010008337.1 coordinate 26,855, forward strand.
CATAAACTTACATCCACCAAAAAAAATGTAAATATAAAGCCTAAAAAATCCTCTTCCTCTTCTCATTCGTCATCCCTGATGACTCCATCCACATATCCCCACCTCCAATACCAGTGTCGCTCCTCTAACTCGGGTGATAGCCAGCATACTTCTCACAGTACCTCCGGTGAACTCCTACTCTAAAACCCTAATTTTTCCCTAATTTTATTTTTATGGATTCTTTTTTTTCAGTTATAGAGATTTTGATGAATACGAAGGGATCTAGGTCCCTGGAACCAGTAAAAATATTGTGGCAATGGAGTATATATAATAATGGTTCTTAGTAGAGTATGAGACACTATAAATAGGGAGGTAGAGTGGCTTTATGGTTTGTGTGAAATTTTGAATGTGTGGTTTCTTTGGGTTTGGATTGCTACTAACTGAGTGATTAGTGTTAAAAGAATAGCTGGTGACATAATTGATTTCATTTATGAAATTCACTTATAGATTTGACATTTGTAGGCTTCGTTGATAGGTTTTTTCGATAAAATTATTTTATAATAGTTAAACTTAGCAAAGACACAATGGAGAGAAATTCATCAACACAAATATGGGGAATTTTTGCTGCAGAAAAAAGCTCAATTAAACTGTCAAATAGGTTTTGAACTTGCTTATGCTCCACCGCCAACCCAATATTCATTATGGGAGAAGACTTAGATAATGACGGCAATGAGAAAGCTCTTTATTGTTACTTATGTAGAAATGCATGCACAAGTATTACTCTCCATGATGAAATCTTGAAATGCAGTCTTTTATGGATATCCAGTGACAACTAGTTTGGGATCTTTGTACTTAATAGGTCTGTTGGTATATATTATTTTATTCTTAAGAAGTTTGTACATTGTTGACAAAATTATCAGTCTGTTTTTTTTTTGCATAATCACTTGAATGGGTCATTTCAAACCCATCTATACATGAGTCCTACTTAATCTTGTTTTGTTTTTGGCATTTTTTTATGTTGGAATTTTGTCTTCAGCTCAGCGCAACTATTTCTTGTTGATGTTATTGTAAAGTTTGTTGTTACTTCATCTGTTTTATCTATGCTTTTGTTTTTGGGCATCAAGCTGGCAATCTTTATAACCAACTTGCATGGAAATTGGGTCAAGCTTTGGAGAACACATGGTCACCACAGGCTTGTTGGTTTTCCTAGAGAAAAATGTTGCATAAAAAAGGTTTAGTTAGTTGTTTGTATGGTACATAATTTAAGAGGTATGTTCATGATATGAGCATTAGCATTGGTCAGTTAGATAGAACATGAAATCCTTCAACTCAACCTCTGCGTCTCCGAGGGACGCAAGGAATTGCATAGGAACAAAGGAAGCTTTAACTAAACGAGAGCAGGCATGCGTAGTGGCCACATTTAACGGTGGCCATCTTGAGAAGGTTACTGCATGGGACTCTTACCTGCAGTGGTTGAAAGATGGAGGAATATGTAACTTGCAAAATGGATTATTTACTGAACTAACAACGAGATTAGGACTTACCGAGCATCGGTACCAGTAGAATGGTAGCGCAGAAACCGTACTGAACATAGCCGAGCTGATCCGAGAGTTCAAGGAAGGGGGTGCATGTAATCATGATGAACTAATTTAACCAAGGTATATAGGAAGTTAAAAGGTGCTAGGAAGTGACAATGCAGATGTTTCTTGGGGTCAATTTATAGGCAAGGAGAGGTTACGACTTACAATTGTTAACTTTGTATGTGAACTTAAGTTCCAATAAACATGTTTTTCCCCCTCATACTATGGAGATGACATTGAAATAACTCATGCTAGCACTAGATAAATGCAATGTGAAGGAATATTTGTGTTGTTTAAGAATACATATACATAATTTTTTATGATAGTTTCAAAAATATATTTTTCACACAGTATAGGGAATCTTTGTCTGAGGTTTGTGTATACTGAAAATGGCTGCACTTCACAGGGAAAGTGACCATTGCATCAATTTGGTTCTCTTTTCTCTGTGCTATTTTCTCAGGAAACATCACCACTTCTCCCCTGGTGTTATGGGCAGTGAAGTTGTAGCCACTTTTGGGAACTACATTTTTTTCTAGAAGGCATGGCATCTTTTGCCACCACAAAGACTAGACCCTCACTTTGTCTTTCCTTTCCTTTTGCAGTCCCCATGAGCAGAGTCATAACTTCTTGATCACCAATAAGTTTCTCCATGGTGTTTGTCATCAACACTTTATCTAAGTGGCCAATTTGGACCCAAATTTCCTCTAAGGGTATATACGAGGCTGCATGTTACATGGATATGTACCTTGGTCTACTAGGAAAGTCTTAAGTCAAACTGAGAGGTCATCAGTAGCAGTTTTAACTAATTAGTGATAGGATGTCAAGACATGTTTTAACTAATTATATTGTCCTGATAAAACCTTTAGTTGATTTGTTACTTCTACATGCATGATACTATATATCTTTTTAAAACTAGTTACTCTACTACAAAGTTGCATGAGTTATATTTTTATTGGATTGTCATTTTATCAATGCTCTATCATTACACTTTTTGCGCTTAGCTTAGCTATGCTTGGTATGGTTCTTATAGAAGTAAATATGTTGCTTGATTTGCCCTTAAAGTTTGTATAATCTCTTCTCCACAGGATTCTAAGTATGCTATTCTTTGGAAGGGACACTGGATCTGGCATGGGCACCCTTTTCATCTCGAATATTAGAGAAGAATATTGCATGATGTTGACATTCTTTGTTTTTCCATTGCCCAAGGCCTGGCCAGTAATATGATGGGGAAACAAGTTGTCTCTGGTTTGGCAAATATGCAACAAGAAATTGGCCAAAAGAATGAGAACACATTGCCAAAGGAAGGATTTCATACCTCTGACCATCAAAGTATTTTGGTTTCCCTTTCCAGGTGTTGTGTGTGGAAAGGGACTATCTGTAAGTGTCCACATCTCTTTCGCATAAGATATTATGACAACTCTGACAAGCCTCTGGGAAGATTTTTATGGGACGATCTATATGACTAGGTTAGCCTATTCTTCTTAGTAGCTTAATATGGAAGGCAAGATTTGGATGTGGCACAGGTGCCTTCGGTGCCCTCGGACTCATGGGTTGCCTCCTGTCACCCTTAGAGTTTTGATGTCTAATGCTGCTTGGGGCCTCTCTCTGGGCAAATTATTGGAGCTTACCTTTTCAAATAATGCTGTTGCAAGTAGGGTTGCTAGTTGTGGTCATTCTCTTCACAAGGACTGCCTTCGGTTTTACGAGCATCTCTTACTTTCTCCTCTTTATACCTTTTATTTACCATCATGATATCATCCCATGTTCTCTTGGTTGATAGTGATTCTGTTGTCCCTATGAGAAGGTTCAGAAGAATGGTTGCTTGCTTTCGCTATGCATCAATTGATGTTCACTCTGTTTATCTTCCACCTCTCAAGCTTGATTTCAATTATGAGCATCCGGAATGGATACAAAATGAAGCAAATGAGGTCTGCTGAATTTGTTTAACAATGATCCTTTCCACTACTTGGCATAATCTGGCTCTCTCTCTCTAATAGATGATCATATTGCTTCAATTTAACGGTGGCTGACAGAATATAACTTCTCTTTACCGAGGTATATAATGCTTTGCAACAAATTTTAGAGGGAAGGCACAATTTGTCGTCGCATAATGGTAACTTGAAATCCTCAGAATCATGGCAACATACATTTGAGCTTGAAAAACTGTTTCAAAAGGAGAAGTGGAATTTGAGGTGTGCTTACTTGCTTCCTTAGCCTTCTTTTATTTAATGAATACAACTCGTAGTTTTACATTGAAGATAAATATCATTCTTTTGCAGGAATCTCTAGAGAAGTTACTGAATAAGGAGGCAAGCAAGGGACATATTGACATTGAAATACTTGAGGTTAATAAATTAAGAAGGCAGTTGCCATTGTTGTGGAGCTATATACTGCAACCCTTTTTGTATATCAACTTGTTAAGAATGTGGACTAATGTATGGTCTTGGATTATGAGGCGCTTTATGATATTTGTTTTGGAACACTCAAGCTGCCTCTCCTTCCAATAAGTTTAATGTTCTTGTATAGGTTGATATAACTTAAATTCTTCTATTTTTTGTGTTATATTTTAATAGATAATATCAACACTGATACTTTGATATTATCATATTCAATAAATGCAAGTACAACTCATGTTCTTTTTTCCAAAAGCTATTGGTTTGCAATTTCAAATAATCTGGGACACTTTATATTATGAAATTGCTAGGTTTTTTAATTCATAGCATAAGTGGTGTGCTATAACATATTTTCTATATATTATTTGAAGCTACAAGATTATAATTTCAAAAATAACATGGCAATTAAACAAAAGATGCCAATAGTATTGTTCAAATAGGAACGCCTTTATACTGTTCCAACAATATGATACTTTCTAGTCGTTATATTAAAGTGGTATGAAAATTAATTTGGCACACTATGTTTGGAACGCTTTATTGGTGTTTCAACATTGGACACATTTAAACCGTTCTAATACATTTTTCTTTGAACGCTTTTTTTCGTTCCGAGAAATTTGGCAGCCCAAAAATAGGCACGAAATAAAGGCGTTCCAAAAATATTTTGGAACACAATTTCTCCGTTCCAAAAAGACATTTTTGGTGTTGTGTAGCCGGGGGAATGGGGAAATATTGGCTATTATGTGATCATACCCACACCACACGTAGGGTGCAGCCTGGTCTTATACTTGTGTATAGCTTCCATATATGAATGGCCTGACCATTTATCTGTACTTGTGCATAGCCAATCATATATGCTAAGCCTGATCCTGTCCCAAACCGATCACATAGTAACTAATATTTCAAGCCACATAGTATTGGTTTATTGCTCTATTCCAATTTACCTGTTGATACAGTTCATTACTTGTTCATTTACTGTTCATTATTTCCTGCGATACGATTATCTTTTTACCTGTTTCCTTATTTGTTCAAGCATTACAATCTATCTGATGTTTTTATTACTTTGTCTTTTATAGATTTTGTCAATATTAATAGAAATGCTGTTTGGTTTATGTACTTCGCTCCAATCCTGATTGTATAATATTTTTCAGAGGATCTTGAGGACTTTTGTCCTACCTATTATGGACCAGGTGTAGATTAGGGCTATCTGTAAGGGACCTAGGAGTAGCCAGCCCCAGTAAAGGAGATCCAGTAGATGTAACTTAGTAGCATTTAGTATCATAATGTACTAGACTTGTTCTAGCTTTGAGATATTGTAAATTTCTATTTTGGGACTTACGTGGATGTTAAGATAGCTAGACTCTTAGACTTTGACGTTGATTCTGATATGCATATTTTTGGATCCTCTTGGATTATTACTTCTTATCATTATCGTGTCATTTATCTTCCTTATAGCATATTATGATTGATTATAGATTATACCATTATATTGTTCTCATTTGGAGTTGAGATATCATTGACATGTTATATATGTGATGTGGATAGTTAGTATTGATGACCTAGACAGCATTCTACCGTCGATGTTGTGGCACAGACCGAGTGTGTCCCACGCATGCAAACCCCATATCCGGGTGTGATTCATGACACATTTTTATGGTGACCCATGCAGGCCTGGCTTCGGAATTAGAGCGATGTCGTGGTAGTACAAAGACCTAGTTGTACTACTGTGAGCCTGCGATAGGATATAAGAAATATGATATTAGGTTGAGAGAGTACTCAATCACAACTTAGGATTCCTTGAGAGATTACTGGGACGATCCTGAGAATCTCACTATAAACTCTATCTCGAAAAGATGTCTGCTAACTGCTGTTATGTGTCAACAAATTATAAACATGTCTGCTAACTGAGAATCTCACAAATTAGGATTCAGCCAGAGGTTTAGTAAAGATGTCTGCTAACTGCTGTTATGTGTCAACAAATTATAAACATATGTCCCCGAGTTGTTAATGATCTCGTAAGAAATGATGTCTATTTCTAGGTGCTTAGTACGTGAGTGACATATTGGATTCTTAGTGAGATTAATGGTTCTAGTGTTATCACAAATTATAGAAATATTCTTGTAGTGCACATCAAAGTTTTCTAGGTTTTGCTTCATCCAAAAAATTTGTGCACAACAACGTCATGCGGCAATGTACTCGGCCTCTGTTGATAGGATGACAAAATTTTGCTTCTTACTAAACGAAGTGACAAGAGACTTTCCTAGAAAATGACATGTGCTACTAGTACTTTTCCGATCGACCTTGCATCTAGAAAAATCAGCATTTGAGTAACCAATAAGATCAAAGAATATGGTTTTGGATATCATAGACTGGTCATTAAAGTTCCTTTAAGTTATGAAAGATACGCTTAACTATACAATGATGTGATTCCTTAGGATTAGTCTGATATCTAGCACATAAACATACAGAAAAATGATATATGGGCTGTTGGCCCATTGCCTAATGGTCACACCTGATTTTGATAATTAATGATGACTTAAGTCGAAACGCAAAATATACGAACTGTTACTAACGTTTCAGGTCGGTGAAACCAATATCAAAGAAGAACGTATTTCATCCACAACAAGCAATCAAGTCATCATCCAAAAGCCAATTGTAATGGAATCCAGATCGAGTCATTTTTATATTTCTTTTGTATTTTTTCCTTTGTTGAGTCTAGGAGAAATTGATCTGGTATTTAGGTTAACTCCAGTCCTTTTCTCAAAAAGCCTACCTATTTCTTAAAGCTCTACATATCCAAATAGCCCACAAACCCTATGCAAATTTGAACCCAAATTTTGTGTTCTGAAGTTACAAAACTCAGACAGAACTCTGACCGAGTTCGGTCTGAGTTCGTTCAACCCAAATTCAAATTTTATTTGCCTCCAAATCTGCATACAACGCTCATTTGCGAGATCTTCGCATCCGAACTCTGCCAGAACTCTGTCCGAGTTCGGTCAGGAAAAACACCTATAAATAGAAGAGAATTTTTCATTTCTAATCACTCATTCACTCTTCTCTCTATCTATTTTTATAGTGTTTTTTAACGATCTAAAGCTTTCACATTCCACCTTATACATCTCTTAGCAAGGCCAGTAACATCTGTTCGATTTAGAGTCTTTGGTTTACAGAGTTGTAAAGAAGTTTTTTGACGTTCAGAAAACATCTCAGTTTTTGGAGCCAGTCGTACGCTCGTCACCAAACACGGTGTTGTGATGTCGATCGTGCACTTGTCACTAAGCACGGTGTTGTAAAGAGACGACAAGCTCCCATTTAGCTTACAAATAGTGGATTAACAGCGGACAAGAGTACCTGCGACTGGACTAGTCCTCTCAGAGGGAAACCAGTATATATCGCGGTGTTCATTGAGTTTGATCTTCTATCTCTTGCAGCATTTGTACTACTGTCTCTTTATTCCTGCCATAGTTATAAACTGCTTAAATTTTTTTAATTGGTTATTATTTCTGCTGCACTCTCACGCACTCTATTCACCCCCTCTAGAGGTGCTCAACGGTCCTACAATTGGTATCAGAGCAGGTTACATTCTAATATAACAACCCTAGAGAGTATATATGACAACCGTGAAATCAATATTCAACGGTGAAGGGCAATCCATAAATAGACCCCCACTATTTGATGGAATGAACTATACTTATTGGAAAATACGAATGACTTTCTTCTTAAAAGTCTATTGACTTTGATCTTTGGTCCATAGTTCTTGACGGTTATAAGAAACCGGCAAGTATAGTGATTGAGGGCGTACTTATAGACAAGCCACATGACAAATACACTGATGAAGAAAAGTAAAGGCTAGTCTAGATGCATGTACCATCAATGCACTATTCTGTGCAATTGACAAGACGAAGTTCAATCGAGTTTCTACCTGTACTACGTCTCATGATATTTGGAAACTTCTTGAGGTAACCCATGAAGGGACTTCCCAAGTGAAAGAATCCAAAATCAGCAGACTAACACAGGAATATGATTCGTTCGGATGAAACCCGGTGAGTCAATTACACAGATGTTTACTCATTTTCTAGATATTACTAATCCTTTGCAATCTCTTGGTAACAGTAATCATGAAAAGATCAAGAAGGTGCTACGGGCTCTAACCAAGAATTGTAACTCAAAGACAACAGCAATCATTGAAGGAAATGATCTCACCACCATGACTCTGGAGACACTTATGGGCAAGCTGATGACCAATGAGCTGGACCTACAAGAGTTTGAAGAAGTGAACCCTAAAGAAAAGTCAATCGCCTTCAAGCTTAAGCCAAAAGAATTGCATGCAATGAATCTGATGAAGAATCATCAAGTGGTGATGAACAAGCTCTACTAGTAAAGAACTTCAGGAAATTCCTAAGTTTGAGAGATCAAACAGAAGGAAGAAAGACATCCATGAAAGCAACAAAGAAGAAATGATATGCTTTTGATGCAAGAAGTCAGGGCATATGAAGAAGGACTGTCCAATGTCAAAGAAAAGTAGTCCATATGATAGATCAAGATCGAGCAGAAAAGCTACAACTGGTCGAAAGTATGCAAATACAAGCATCTAGCATGAAAGTGATGCCAGTGAATCAGAGGAAGAGGACAGACCCTACAACACTGCAAATGTCTGTCTCATGGCATTCGATAAGGTATCTACTAACCCTCTGTACGATGATTTTACTTTTTTTGAGTTACAAATGCCTTTAGCGAACTACTTAAAGAACATAGAAATGTGCTAGACAAGTATAAGCAATCTCAAAAAGATATTAAGGCATGCACAACCGAAGTAGCTAGATTGTCTAATTTTCTCAAAGATATCAAAAAAAACATCTACTACCGGTAACACGGATGAGATAGCCAAGCTCAAAGTAGACTATCATGAGGCTATCCTCACCATCGAAAAGAAAGAAAGAGACTATGTCAAAGTACAAGAACTTTATGACATAGAGAATAAGAAGCACTTAGTCACATAGCAAAGACTCATTGATATGACTGCTAGATATGAGGAGTCTTGTATGGTCTCTTAAAAGTTAGAGATCAAGTTAGGCAAGCAGGTCATTCCTGTGACACAACCTTAGGTTAGTCCTAATGCTAAGCATACATCTAAGAGGGCTCAACCACAGAAAGCACGTAAGAAACGCGTTTATCATCATGCTTTCACTTTTAGGTTTTCAAAAAGAACACAATTACCTGTCAACACAGAAACAAAGAACATATTTTCAAAACTTATTTGCACGTACTGTGGTACACACGGGCATATATCATAGTATTATCTAGCAAGAAAGCTTGTTGACAATCAAACACTTGTTTGGAGACCTAAAACTAATAAAAATGGACCCTTCAAGAAATGGGTACCAAAGGATTCATCTACTTATTTTGTAGGTGGACCCTCAACCCTCTCATGCTAGAAGCAAGTGGATTCTCGATAGCGGATGTTTGCGGCATATGACTGGTGATGCATCTTTGTTCGCTACGCTATCGATGAAGAAAGAAGGATACGTCTCCTTCGAAAATAACTTGAGAGGTTATATAATTGGAAATGGCACTGTTGGTATGTCTCTTATCCAGTAAAAAGACGTTTGTCTTGTTACAAAATTGAAACATAACCTACTGAGCATAAGTCATTTGGCAGATAATGGTTATGGTATCAACTTTGTAAAAGACAAATGTACTATATATGATATGTCATCTGGTAATCTCGTATATGAAGGGATTAGGGAAGACAATATTTATGTTTTCTTTCTGGAGAGTACTAACAATGCAAGAAGGTGCCTAGTAGCAAATCAAGATGAAAGCTGGCTATGGCACATGAGGTGCCTAGTAACATGCTAATATGGACACTATCTCATGACTAAGCACCAAGAAATTGGTAAAAGGACTCCCTGATATCACTTTCAAGAGAGACATGGTATGTGCTGACTGAGAAAAGAACAAGGCAACTAGGTCTACCTCTAAATCCATCAACGCTGTAAGTACTTCTAGACCCTTCCAGTTAATTTATATGGATTTGTTTGGCCCTTGTAGAGTCGCTAGTCTTGGCGGTAAGCTCTACGCTTTTGTTATTATTGATGATTTCTCTCGTTTTACTTGAGTTTACTTTTTATCAAATAAAAGTGATGCTATTTTTGAATTTCATATATTTTGTAAAAAGTTACAAAATGAAAAAGGCTTCATGATTGCTCGTATCCGAAGTGATCATGGTGGCGAATTCATAAATTCTGATTTATAAAAGTTTTGTGATGATAGTGGATATTACCATGAGTTTTTTTTATCCTTGAACTCCCCAACATAATGGTGTTCTGGAGCGGAAGAATCGTACTCTAAGCGAAATGGCTAGAGGCATGCTGAATCAACATAATCTTCCTAAATATTTTTGGGCAGAAGCTTTTAGCACAGCCTGTCATGTTTTGAATAGGGTGTTAATTCGACCTATCTCGAAGAAAACACTATATGAGCTTTGGTTTGGAAGGATTCCAAACATTTCTTACTTTAAAGTCTTTGGATGTTGTTGTTTTATCCTAAACACCAAGGACAACTTGGAAAAGTTCGACTTTAAAGCAGATGAAGGAATATTTCTCAGATATGCTGCTAAGAGTAAGGGAGATAGAGTATTTAATAAAAGATCTATGATTGTTGAAGAATCTATTAATATGACTTTTGATGAGCTCAATAGTCACAGATCTAGCGACAGTGATGATGAAGATGCACAGGTTAAATCCAAGTCATCCAAAGATACTGCTACTGGAGAGAGCCCTATGGAAGATCTAACATAGATTCAAATCTTGGAGATTCCTGCCAGATCATCCAGAGACGCTCATTATAGGTGATGTATCTAAAGGTGTAAGTACGTGTTCTTCAAATAAAAATAGTGATATAGCAGCTATTGTAGCTTTCATATCGCAAGTAGAACCTAAAACTGTAGCAGATGCCTTTGCTGATGAATTTTAGATTGATGCCATGCAAGAGGAACTTAATCAATTTGATAGAAACCAAGTTTGGGAACTCGTTCCAAAACCTATTGGTCAATCAATAATTGGTACCAAATGGGTGTTTCGAAATAAACTGAGTGAGGATGGGCAAGTTTTACGCAACAAAGCACGTCTAGTGGCACAAGGTTATAATCAAGAAGAAGGTATTAATTATGACGAGACATATGCTCCTGTTGCTAGACTAGAAGCTATCCGCATGTGCATGTTTTCATGATTTCAAATTATTTCAAATGGACTTAAAAAGTGCATTTTTTAAATGGATACTTGAAAGAAGAGTTTTTGTGAAACAACCCCCTGGTTTTGAAGATTTTCAAAAATCTGATCACGTCTTCAAACTTAGAAAAGCACTCTATGGACTCAAACAAGACCCTCGCACTTGGTATGGATGCCTAAGTGCCTTTCTACTTGAAAATGGTTTTTCAAAAGGAAGAGTTGATATTACTTTGTTTATCAAGTCTTTAGATAATGATATTCTTCTTGTGCAAATATATGTCGATGACATCATTTTCGGTTCCACTAACGAAAAACTCTGTCAAGAATTTGCTAAGTGTATGTAGAGTGAGTTTGAGATGAGTATGATGGGAGAGCTAAACTAGTTCATAGGACTTCAGATCAAATATCACTCACAGGAAACATTCATCAACCAAGTTAAGTCTACGAAGGACTTACTGAAGAACTCCAATGACTACATCTACCAAGCTTGACATTGATGAAAGTGGCAAACCAGTCGACCAGCGTAAGTATCGAGGTATGATTGGTAGATTATTATATTTAACTGCTAGTCGCCCTGATATCATGTTTAGCGTTTGCATTTGTTCTAGATATCAAGCTAATCCTAAGGAATCATACTTATGTGCCGTTAAGCGTATCTTTCGATACCTTAACAGTCGGCTTGTGGTATCCCAAAACCAAATCTTTTGACCCAATCGGTTATTCAGATGCGGATTTTGCAGGATGCAAAGTAAATCGTAAAAGTACTAGCAGTACGTGTCATTTCCTAGGTAAAGCTTTATTCTCCTGGTTTAGCAAGAAGCAAAATTCTGTAGCGCTATCAACAACCGAGGCTGAGTATATCATCACAGGACATTGTTGTGCTAAAATTTTGTGGATGAAGCAAACCCTAGAAGACTACAATCTGTACTACACGAAGATTCACATATACTATGATAACACTAGCACAATTAACTTAACTAAGAACCATTTTTGTCACTCACGCACAAAATACATAGAAATTCGTCATCACTTTTTACGTGGTCACCAACAACACGGGGATATTTGCTTAGAGTTCATTGACACAGATCATCAACTAGCAGATATTTTTACAAAATCACTAGCTGAAGACCGCTTTAACTATCTGCGTCAGGAGCTAGGCATACTTGAATTTTCGGATTCATGATGCATTATATTTAATAAAAATTCTCAAAACGTAAAACCTTGATATTTATTAATCGAAGTAATTTTGGATACAAGCCGAAAGGGTCCTTCTATCATACAGGTGTAAATAGCCTAAAGCGACACGGTGTACTAGTCTTCGGACTACCGCTAGCTGGGATCCGGTCCCTACAGCTAACCCAAACTAAAAAACATAAATGGAGAAGTTTAAAAGTTATCAAGTGTATTTATTAATTATTTTGTATTTATGAACTAGGAAATACAAGTGGCCGAACTCTGACCGAGTTCGACCCAAGTTCGGTCGGCGAAGGTTCAATTTTCCAGAACTGCTACAGCCGGCCCTAGTCCTATATAAACCCCACTTTCCTCCATCTTCCTCTTTATACTGCCACCCGAAATTCCATCTAAAACCCTAGTTTCTTATTCCTAATCTCTCATGCTTCTTCAATCCTTAGGTCTACGAAGCTCGGAAGGTGATCTCCTCCATCCTTATCTTTATTCCTTTGAGGTATCTCTTTATTTTCTCTTTGTTATTTATTTATGGCTCCCAAACTCCATAAGAGAAAAAAAAAAAAGCTTCTCAAGCAGGTTCATCTTCAACTTCGGAGTATGAACCGATTAGCATTTTCAGTCCCGCTCATCCTACTGACGAAGAGGATTATGATTCTGCACTTTTTTCTTCTTTGGAATTCTCAGAATCTTGGTTCAATAATTTTTCTGGTAGAGATACTTGTCCAGGGCGCTCCATAAATTTTTACTATATTTTCGGAATACGCTCCTACTTTTGAAAGACTTTGCCTTCGTGACTTCTTTGAAACTGCTGACAACATCTATGACAATGATGTCCGTATGTTCTATTGCAATATGCAAGTTAGGGACGACAGTAGCATTTACCAGTCATATGCCGTGAACATCTGCTGTCGAGGATCCACTTACTTTTAGCATGAGAGAGTTGAGGGTCCACCTACAAAACAAGTAGATGAATCCTTTGGTATCCATTTACTGAAGGGTCTATGTTGATTAGTTTTAGGTCTCCAAAGCAGTGTGTGATTGTCAACAAGCTTTCTTGCTAGACAGTACTGTGATATGTGGCCATGAGTACCACAGTACGTGCAAGTAAGTTTTGAAAACGTGTTAGTTGATTTTGTGTTGACATGCATATGTGGTTTCTTTGAAAACCTATATATGAAAGCATGGTGATATTTGTGTTTCTTACGTGCTTTCTGTGTTTTAGTCCTCTTAGGTGTATGCTTAGCATTAGGACTGACTTTAGGCTATGTCACAGGTATAGCCTGTAGTACCCTGCTCTGCGAAGGCACTAGATAAACAGAGAGATCGGATTGCTGGCTCTGCAACAGAAGACGATTGATCTAGGTGAGTGGACAAAGACTCATTTTATGATTCGCTTGTGCCTAATAAGAATCAGAGTTTTTGAATGAATGTTGTTGCTAATAACAAGATGGTAATCATTGAGTATGCTTGTAAGAGATTTCACATGTTGCTATGCTAAGGACAAGAAAAGAGCTAACATGTATGCTAATAAGAAACAACATGATGCCTTGTTAAGAAATGAATGTTGCCTTGATCGATAAACTGTTGCCATGTTAAATCAATGAGATGATGCTGTACAAAATTAAAGATGTGCCCCGAATGAATGAACTGTTGCCATGCTTAATAAGAAAAGAAAAGAAAATGTTTACATGTCCCTGAATAGAGTATGACTATTAAGAGTAGAATTCATGCTTGTTGATATCATGTTTGCTCAAATAAAGATTGTTCATTGTCCCTTGATTGTTGCTATAAAGACAGAGATGTATAGAGATGGCACATTATGCAAAAGAGATGAAACGGCTTGTCCGTATAAAGAAATGAGTAGAGCTACTGGCTCGATTGCATGAAAAATAAGAAGAAAATGTTTACAAGTTGCTAGATTGATGCATGATAGTTTTATCTGATAGCTGCATTTGCATTGGTCTTGGACAACTTGTGCACAAGTACAGAGATCCTCACGACCGGTTCCGGGGCACCGGAGCTGCTTGGCCTAGGGGGATAAGAGTAACGCCCTGAGGTAAAAGAGACCTCACGGTGTATAGAGAGAGTGTCCACAAGCGACGAGTTGAACCCAAGAGTCACAGCGACTAATCATGGGTTTCCCATGGACCATCATATAGATAAGTGTCGATTGGTGAAGAGTTGAACCCTGAGCCGCAGCTGCTAGTATGTGCATTATCAGTACAAGCTGACCCGGAGAGTCACATCTACTGGTCTACGTATATATATATTAGTGCAGAGCTGAGCCTTGCGTCACAGCTGCCAATCGGGTTGTATGAGTCGGTAAAGTTTTTGTTAAGAGCTAACAATTTAGTGACGAACAGGGAACAACATTGATTTTATCATGTTTATGCTAATCCTTGTCTTGTGCAGGGATGGATGGTCGGCTATGGCAAGAATCACTGAAAATTAATTCATATGTGTTGCTTAAGTTTCCTATATGAATTGCTTGCAGAGATTAATCTATTGCAAAGAAATGCTATGTCCTATTAAAGAAGAGATGTAATATCATGCTTGTAATCGTCCCTAAGAATGGCTTGAAGAAGAGAAATGATATGGTTCATGAAATACGCTGCGTACTCCACAGAAATGAATAGTCATCGTGCTTGAATTGAATAGTCCCTTGTATGCTTCAAATAAAATGAAATGAATTGTGGCTTTTCAAATATATTTTAGAAAGAGATGTAAACTGACTCTGTATGCATGAAATGAACAGAGGTAAAAATTAGCAAGATCATATCACAAGAAATGTTTTCCCACCAAATGAACAGTGATCGTTTCAGAAGAATGTAGCCCCTTTGTTTACAATCACCAGTATGCTGATATACTGACCCACCATCAGTCTGCATGCAGGTGCAATATCCTCAGGAGCCAGAAATCAGAAAAGATGCCAAGAGAAGGACATCTATTGCCAAGAGTTGGTTTTGTATATAAAGGGATGTAATGTATGGGAACGGGATCATTGTTATCTGTAAAGTTCTGAGAGAATGTAAACATTGTATCACAGAGAACGAGAGCTTGTAATCTGTTCAAATGAAATCAATAAAGAGAATTATTTTTTGTTATCATTGTGTTCAATGCATGTATTCTGAAATATGTCCGTTGTCGTTTCAATTATCTGCAATATGTTTTGTTGCATATTGTCAATCTTGTCTATCTTGTCTTGCTTTAGGACTTGGCCTTTTGTAAGCGCAACTTAGGCTTGCACAACATCACGCCTTTGTGGACACACACAAAAAAGAAGAAGAAAATATTGTCTTTTCTTTATTGGCACAAGGCACCACAAATCGAGTACGCCTGAGAGATCCTGCGCTGAGGATCCCCGAGTACAAAAAAGAATTCTGGGGAATGGGATGATGGAGATCGAACGGCAGTTGCTCCTTTACTCCGTTGACACTCCGATTACAAAAGTGGAAGAAAATCTAAGAAAATTGCTAACTCTCGGCTCACTGGCAAGAAGTGCAGCAATTTGGCTCTTGAAAATGCTCTCCATTCTGTGTTTTGAAGAGGGATGAGGCCCCTTTTTATAGTCGTTCTTGAGCTGGAATGATGTTATGCGCCCACGTGAGGGAAACACACTGGTTTTCATATGGGCGTATAGTCCTGCCTTGGGCGCATAGGGTGTAGGCGCGTGCAGGCTGCGAGATTGTGGGTTGGTAGTGGTGTTGACTTGGCCGTATGCTTCGGTGCATGACTGCTCGTGGAGACTGACGTGGCCGTGCGCTTCGGTGCACGTTTTGATCATGGCTTTGAACAAGTCATGCTTGGGCGCATAGCCATGTCTCACGCTATACGCCCTCCATTTGGGGGAGCTTGTCTTGGGCGCATAGAGCTTCAATGGCTGGGCGCATAGAGCTTCACTGGCTGGGCACATAGAGCTTTATTGCTGAAAATTTTTCATGCTTCTACAAGACCCCCTTCAAAGTTTTTGATACTTGAACGAGTTTGAAATACTTTGAAAGAAGCATGGATCGTCTTTTCGAGATGCAGTGGGCGCATAGCACGACTCTCTCCATAGGTGCATAGTATTTGGTCAGCCTGTCAGAGAGATACGACTGTTGAGATCTTCCTTAAAATCTGAACTGACAGATTCATCGGGGTAGAATTTGAGGAGGTCCATCCTTCATACGTTGTCCACGTCAGCAAGTGGCAGTCGCATAGTGTGCAAGAGGCTGGATCTTCACGTGGACGCATAGGCCATTGTGGGCGCATACTGCGCAATGGGCGCATTGGCACATAAAGATAGTGGGTGCATAGGAAGTGGCCTGTGCCTATAAATAGGCTCTGAAGGAGAGAGAAAGCTCATAATTCTCCTCTCTTAGAATTTTTCAAAAACTCTTCATCTTCTTTCTTTGAGAACCATGTCTCCCAAGGTCGCGAAGAGACCTGCGAAGGGCAAGAGAGCTGCACCAAGTGGTTCTCCTCCTGCGGCAGCGTCCTCGTCAGTCCAGGACCCGATTCTGGGTGAGGGTATGCTTTAAAATCAAAGTTTTGAGAGTTAATTTGCGACGCTCAGACTTTTATTCTGCCTGGACGCTTGCGCCTAAGGCAACATACTTTTGTGAGCATCATTATGCGCCCACAGAAGTCATGCACCAACACTGTCGTGTGCTATGCGCCTACATGTTGCCATGCTATGCGCCCTCAAGTTGTGGCATGTTATGCGCCCACGTACTGTTTGTGTGTTATGCGCCCACATGTTTGTTTTGGGCGCATATCCCTTCGGACGCATAAAAGCCTTTCAGAACTTAGTTTTTCTTGCGGATTTCTGTGTCTGACTTTCTTTCTGTCCTTACAGTAAACATGTTTGTCCCGGAGCTTGGCGGTATCCCTTTCGGTTCTGCTTGCCACGTTCTCGGTACAAGCCTTATAACCAACATGGTCAGTGATGTTCAGACAAAGATCAGTCATGACCAACCTACGAAACGGGCGATCGCCATAATTGAACAGGACAAAACCTTTCTGAAGCATATGATTAATGATGAGAAGCTCGGAGGGTCACACTGTTGGAAGAAGCCATACTTCCTATTCGGTCACAGCGTAGGATTCGAGGATGACGCGACGATATGTCTGGAAGATTCTTTGGTAGTTACGTTGAATGACCAAAGAATAGGGCTGCCATCGATGAAGCGCCAATACCCTCTGTTGACGTTTGCTGATCTGGCTGTGCAGAGGCAAATGAAATGGGACCTGACTCCTGAACTGTCTGGGGTTGTTTCTGGCAGGATCCAGTTCTACTCTGGTGACCGAAAGAAGGACACGTTCAAGTGTGTCAAGGGTTCCACATCCTACTCCATGAGGGGGCTACAACCGGGTGTTATACTGAACGATGTCCCGACTGATCTTCATCCCTATGCTGCTGAGACTCTCTCCAACTTGATGCTGTCGAAGAAGGAGTCATATCCGGAAGGGAAGATGCAGATAGAAGGCTGGAGACATCCCGTTCCATTCTGGAGTGACCTTACTGGATGGGTGCTCTCGACTTATGAGGCCACCCTAAAAGCTGTCGGTCTTCGTTATGCCGTCAGGGCCACCGCATCAAGGTTAACTGGCCGATGTTTGTCTCCTTGGCAGAGCTGTACAACCATCATACGTGCACCTTCTTCACTCCGGGCGGGGAGATGGGTTTGGCTCTTCATGAGATGCAGGCGGTATCCAAACTTCCATGGGGGGCGGAGCCGTATGCAGAACACGACCCCAGTGATGCAGAGATCTTGGATTTGGAGAAGGAGAGCTCTGATATGATGAATGTATACAAAGAGTTACTTTGTCACTTTTTTATTTGTCACCAGATTACGAAGAAGGATAAGACCGAGGCGTCCATCCCGCATACGAGGGCTTGGACCAACTATGTTTTCACCAGAGAAGGGGGAATGGCCCAGTCTCCTTCTCATCGCCTAAGCCCTTGACAATCTCTGAGATAGATCGGCTGATGACAGATCACGGAGCTGCGGATACCGAAGATAGTGATGATCCTGAGGGAAATTCCCTGATTTATTTCTTCAGACAAGTCGAGTTCAAGATGTCAGAAAAGGCGGTACTAGCTGCTTTCCGGATGATATAGCTTCGTGACTGCGTAGTCCCTAGTGGTTCAGGGTCTATCGAGAGAATAAGCCGGGGTATGATACTTCCGACTGTGAAGATGGCGTTCGGAAACCGTCTTGTATTGCTTTTCGCGATGGTCTGTGCCATCCAACGGGGTTTGTGTCATTTCGTTGTGAACGCGATAACACCTGAGGGCATGAAGGATTTTGCTAGGACTGAGTTACCCTTCCACTATCTGATGGGGTGGCTGGTACTACATTGTCCCAAATTGATGAACGCCGGGCTGATGGCAGCTTCTTTGGCGGGAGATGCCTTCAATTCGGAGGTTCAGAGACACGGATTGGACTATTACTGGGGTGTCGGCTTGCAGGAGGGCTTTGAGTTTTCTGCAGAATTATGAATTCTTTATAGTATCGCCTCCATCTGGTAGTGGTCATGCGGGAGACACCCTAGTAGAAGAGGGATCACTCACTGCTAGCCTTCCTATCGGAGCATTTCGTTGGCTTCAATCCATTAGGCCTTCCCATCTGGTATTCAGGAACAGGAACCACACTTTCCTGGAACCTTACTTGCCAAGCTGCTTTGCATGTTAATTCGGCTACAGCCAGCTTCTCTTGGGCAATCCCAGTCCTCATCTCCAGTCGATAGGGAGTCTGATCGACGGGGCGCGTGCATGGGGCTACTACAATGCTGGATGTACAGGGGCAGTTTTTACCCTGCCCGAAGATAAACCCGACACCCACATGCTCTTTGCTGCTGCTAAGTTCTATATTCAGGTCAATACCCTTCCTTCTCGGTATGACCATAAGCATAGTTTTATATCGGGGACCAAGCTTGCCCCTACCCTTGCTGATATAGGACGAGCATGTGAAATGGGGAGTAGCAGAAAGGAAGGTTGTAGCGTCATAACAGAGAGTTATTGTTGAAGAGCCTATCATTGCAGCGCCTCGGAGAGAGGACACTGAAGAACCTCTTTCTACCGTTCCTCATAAGAGGAAGGCTCCTACCGAGCTGGTGTCACGACAAAAAAAGGAAGAAGGTGGTTGTTTCCCGGAGGAAGAAGGTTGCGGACGTGGGTGCCGGCTCGCCTCCTCCCAGAAGGTCTTCTCGGCATACGGCGTTGCAGACCGTTGTCATTCGGGAGGTAGACCCTTCCCTAGACTCCGTAGCCGTTCTGGTCAAGCCTTTGAAAGCTTTCTCACCTTTGCGTTTATCCTTTGCATAGGACCCCGAAGTCGCAGCTGAGGCAGGTGCCTCCTCATCTGAGGAGGTGGATGTGACGACAGAGTCCCCTGCTCGTCCTCGACTGATGGATGAGGGCAGGTCTTCTTTGGTTGTAAGACTTGAGCGACGGGCGAAGGCCCAGACCATGACGGCAATCAGAAGATCAGTTTCTCCTACGACATATCTGTGGGGGATATGTCTACAATAGGAACTGCGATGAAAGAGCTGGACGAGAACCAAGTCCAATCAGCTCATCCTCCTACGGGTACATTGCCTTTGCGCCTCTCTTCGGATGAGATTTTTCGACTTCGATTTTGCGTGCTCCTTGTGAGGCTGACCACGACTGTATGTTCCCTTGTAGACAAGGGGAAAGAACCCCTCGCGAAGATAGTTTCCGCCATTGGGAAAGGGACAGAAGTTGTTCCCGGCTCTTCCAAATCTGCTGCTAAGGAGGAAGCTGTTAGTGAGCCGGTATCGACTACAGAAGGAGAAGTTGAGCAGCCTGCTGAGGGGGCTGTTGCTGAATCCGCTTCTATTCCGGCTGAGATTGTGGAAGATATCAGGCCTGATGCCGCTCAGGGCCTTGATATTATTCTTCTTGAACAGTCTGGGCCTGTTCTTGGTTTCCCTGAAGCTAAGACTGATGACGTAGTTCAGGCTGGTGTTGAGCAAGCCGAAGGTACGAAATTACAACTCTTTTGTATTTTTCTCCCTCTTTTTTGGTTACTGATGTATATATATTTTTCTTTATCAGGTTCGGCTTCTTGTCAGGTATCCCTTTCTGGAGTGGAAGAAACTTTCCAAGCCTCCTCCCCGACGACCTCCACTAAAGATGACGAGATGGCCCAGGAAGTCGTCAAAGCTTTCTACTCTGTGCTAAAAGTGAAGCTTCCTGGAGTCTTGAGTCGGAATGCTGCCTTCGGTCCTGTGAAGGCTGTTGCCGAATGCCAGGTAGCGGCCCTCGAGAGCATTGCCGGCTATGAAGAGCGGGCCAATACTCTGAGGAAAGTTCTTAATGACCTGGAGGGTCAGGTGGCCAGGTTCCGGGATACTAAACAGCGGAGCCCGACGTTGCTGTTCCGCGTAGAGGATGAGGCTTTGATGACGGCTCTTGCGGAGGAGAAGGCTACTTTCCAGGCAAGAAAGGATGCCCTTGTTCGAGAGATTGGTGAGCTGGCTGACCAGTATGGCCAGGTCAATGCTATAAGTGAGGCACGTGCTGCCTCTAAGAACAGGCTGGCTGCACAGATCACTGAGAAGTATAATCACATTGCGCAGATCTAGAATGAGATCGCCCAGCTTGAAGCCGACTTGAGGGCGGCAACATCTGAACCGGAGGATTACTTGGCTCAGGCTGCCATGACTGCGACCACTTCTGCCCATTTAGAAGAACAGCTGGCAAAGTTGGAGGGGGAGCATCTGAGTTTGATCCTCTTCGAGGATGAAGCTGCTCACCAAGAAGAGGTGCGCCGTCGAGCTACCGCGAAGTCTGAAGCCGAAATCGCGACTCTAAGGGACAACATCAATCGCTTATGTATCCCTTAGATTCTTTGTAACTTTCTTTTTTCCAGTCGTCATGGCTCTTGTACCCTTTTTTCGTCTCTTGATAGACGTTTGAGTAAAGAATAAAGAATCTTTTCAAAGTGAATGTGGTTTTGTGAAATATCGAAAATAGAGGTAATGTCGACGTAGCAAGGATATTTCTCGTGGGTATTCCACTGAAGAATTTTGATGTGGACCTATTATCCGTTTTATATTCAAGTTTATTCGAATATAGATAATAAGTTGAATGAAGCTGCTAGCAGAGGTAATATGGACGAAATAGCAGAGGATGTTCTATATCTGACCAGAGGTAATATGGACATGGAAAGATATATAACATTAGGTGGGAGTGGATAGTTCAGAGGTAATATGGACGTGATTATCCTTGATGAATGCTTTGCTCAGAGGTTATATGGACATGGCAAAACATAATCATCTCACTGGGGAAATAATTATCGGAAAACAATTCAGAGGTAATAGGGACGTGACTTGTTTTCGTCAAATCGAATTTGGACAGAGTCAAAAATGGGAATGATTCCACTAGGGAAATATTTAGAGGACCTATTATCCAGGGCGTATTCAAAACTCTTGAAATACGGATAATAGTTAGATAGTTTTTCGAATCATATAAACATCACATTGTACGTTTACATGACTGAACACATGTGAACAAAAAAGGTTACACAGTATTTTTTCAGGAACTTGCCGCTGATAGGCATCATAAGCAAGTCACCATTGGGCTTGGTTAATTGGTATGCACCGCTAGAATACACTGATTCTACGATGAAAGGACCTTCCCATTTAGGCTAGAATTTTCCTTTTGTTTTTTGCGTCATGACCATTGGTCTTCTCACTACTAAGGCCAGATCGCCGACTTGGAAGATCCTTTCCTTCACTTTTTTATTGAAGGCTCTGGAAAGGCGTGCTTGCTATAACTCAAAGCGCTGCTGAGCTAACATGCATTTTTCGTCTAGCGCTTCGAGCTCCTGGAGTTGCAAACGGTAGCTTTCTTCGGTAGTCAACTCGCTGGCTAAGGCTACTCCAAGAGAAGGAATCTGGATTTCTAGGGGAAGAACTGCTTCGCTCCCATACACCGGAGAGAATGGCGTACTGCCTGTTGGAGTCCGGACCGTTGTACGATAGGCCCATAGACATTCACCGAGCTTCTCATTCCAATCGTGCTTGTTTGAAGACACGAACTTCTTGAGAAGTTTTATGATGGTTTTATTGAAGGCTTCTGCTAGCCCGTTAGCCACTGGATTGTAGGCAGTAGAGGCTACGTTCTGGATTCGATTCCTATCAGAACCGATAGAATGGATGGCTTGCAAACTGTGGACCATTATCATGGATGATCCTACAAGGTAGGCCGAAGCGGTAGATGACATGATGTTTGATGAAACTGATCACGTTTGACGTCTTCACTTCGGTAAGCGGTATAGCTTCCGCCTATTTGGAGAAGTAACCGGTTATAGCTAGGATGAACCGATGTCCTTTGGAGGATGGCGGGCTGATTGATCCTATGACGTCCATGCCCCAGGCTTCAAACGGCCAAGATGCTGCCGTCGGGTGTAAAAACTCAGAAGGTTGATGAATGAAATCGGCGTGGAACTGACAAGCTCTACACTTTTTTGTATATTCAACAGCATCTGCTATCATTGTGGGCCAGTAATAACCAATTTGTTTGACGCGATCTTGTAATTTGGGGCCTGGTTGATGTAAACCACAAACTCCATCGTAAACCTCCCGGAGTGCATGTTTGGCTTCTGTGTCTGATAAGCATCGCAACAGTAGCCTGTCGTAAGAGCGTCGGTACAGCATCTTGGTAGCTGTGTCGTAGTAAAATCTGAGGGATCGCCTTTGGATAGACACTGCTTCCTTCGGGTCCTCGGTGAGGATTCTATAGATGGCATAGTCTATGAAGGGAAATCTCCAGTCTTTAGCATCGACGCTTATTTCCATTATGTAACTGTGATGAATATGCAAGGCATTTTTCACACAGAATAGTTCTCGACCAGACACTGTGATCGACTGCTGAGTATTAGTTGGGACGGTCAAGGAAGCAGCGAGACCAGCTAGAGCATCTGCTTCTATATTCTGTAGTCGAGGTACGTGCTCGATGAAGAATCCAGCGAAAGTAGACGCCAACTCGATTGTTGCTCTGTGGTAGGGGATGAGATCTTCGTGGTGAACTTAATAATCCCCTCGGACCTGACTGACTATTTGCTTAGAATCGTCGTAAGCTTCTAGATAGTCAACTCCCAGTTGCTTTGCCAGTTGCAGGCCGATTAATAGGGCATTATATTCGGCCACATTATTGGGGCATGGTTCCACGAGAGAATATGCATGATGTATAATCAGATGATCAGGTGACATGAGTATGACACCTACTCCAGCCATGATATTTTCTTTAGGTCCTGTTCTTGTTGCACCTTTAAAGAACATTCGCCAAATGGGGATTTCTTCAGTTGCATTGTTAGACTCCACCACTTCATCGAGGATTTCGTCATAGAGTTTGGACGATTCTGGCACCGGATGAGCTTCTAGGAAATCAACTATGTTTGGCCTTTTACTGCCTTCTAAGGAACGAAGAGCATATCGTATGGAGTCAACAACATTGCCCATGTAGCTAAACGGAATTGAGAGAGCCCGGTTTAGTCATGAGTATTCTGAGAGGGTTGACTTTAGATATAATGTGGATAGTCTGCCCAGACACATAGTGGCATGTCTTCTGGATGACAAATACTAGTGCAAGGCATTCCTTCTCCACAGGTGTGTATCTGTGCTCGGCACCCACCATTATGCGGCTGAGGTAGTAAATTGCCTGTTCATGGCCGCCTTCATTCTTCTGAGCTAAGAGGGCGCCAAGAGAATGGTCCATAGCATGGACATATAGTAAGAAGGGCTTCCCCATTATTGGAGCTACCAATACTAGAGGGCTTGTAAGATACTCCTTGATGTCGTCGAATACGCGTTGACATTGTGCAGTCCAGACGAAAGATACGCCTTTCTTCATGAGCTGAGTGAATGGTTGACACCATCGAGAGAGGTTCGAAATGAATCGTCTGATGTAGGCTAGTCTTTCTTATAGTCTGCGTAGCTCTTTGAGGTTTCTTGGAGGATGCATATCGAGGATAGCCGTAACTTTCTTCGGGTCAAGATGTATGCCCTTTGAAGTGATGACGAAACCAAAGAACTTGCCGCTGGTGACTCCCAGAAAAGACATGGTAGGATTCATCTTGAGTTGGTGTGTACGCATTATTTCGAACACCTTTCTCAAGTCTTGGAGGTGGTTGCCCTTGAGACGACTTTTAACAGCGATATCGTCTACGTAGCACTCCACAGTTTTGTGCAAATTATCGCAAAAAATTGTGTTCATGGCTCGTTGGTATGTCGCCCCTGCATTCTTCAATCCGAAGGGTATCACCGTATAGCAGTATACGCCCAACGGTATTCGAAAAGATGTGTGCTTCTCATCGTCGGGGAACATCTTGATCTGGTTGTAGACTGAGAACCCATCCATGAAGGACATCCGCTCGAAGCCGCAAGTTTTGCCTATAATTACGTCGGTGATCGGTAGAGGGAACTCGTCCTTCGGGCATGCAGAGTTCAAGTCACGGTAATCGATACAGACTCGAACTTTACCGTTCTTTTTCACGACTGGAACAATGTTGGCAACCCAGTCTGGGTATTGTTCTTTGCGAATGAATCCACTGGCAATGAGCTTCTTGACTTCATTCTCGATGGCCTCCATGACATCTGGTCGGAATCATCGTTGTTGCTGCTTCACTAGCTTAGCTTTAGACGAAATATTCAGGCGGTGCATGGAGACTTTAGGGTCCAAGCCTGGCATGTCTTCATAGCTCCATGCGAAGACGTCGATGTATTCTCTTATAAGCTGTATAAGAGATTGGCATTCATCGCCAGATAGACTTTTGCTGATGAAGATTGGTTTGAAAGATGATTCATCTCCTAAATTGACTTGGATGACTTCATCTTCGGTAGGTAGTTCACATTGTTCGAAGCATAGCTCCCACCTAGTGTCCATCTTTTGAGCCCATTGTTCGAGCTCGATTGATTGGACATCGTCTACAATTTGGTCAACGGAAACCATGTTGACGGACATAGTTGCTTTGAATATGTCGCCAAAGCCGGAGTCTGAGGCCCAGAGGGAGGAATCAAAAGAATGAGAACAACGATCTGCTTCATCATCTGATCTTTCGGGTGTTGTTGGAGGAGTGACATAACCCAGACCAACACCGCTTCGTTGATAGTAGTTCTCGGGTTTGTCGGAAGGAGCAAAGTGTCGTATTGGCAACCGTCATCCTCGGCCGTAATTTAGCCCCTTGTCGTTTTTGATGTCATATCCTATGTTCTGGATGATATTCTTGGCCTGCCAACTATATCGGAAAAGTTGCATTTTTCCAGAGTCATAGTCAGCTTCTGTGTTGTGCTTGGGAGAGGTAGAGTCTGGAACGAACTTTCTCTCGTAAATTATAGGACCGAAGATGATTAGTTCTTCATCCTTCTTTCTGGCTGGAACAATGAAGTAGAGGATATCTTCTGGGTAAACTTTTTCCCGCAAGTGAGGCATCGTGACCGGCATGTAGAGGTGTGGTCCTATGCCGTGCTCTAGAGCGTATATCGTATCTATGTAGTGGTTTACAGATTGATAGACATCGGAGTAATTCAAATATAAACCTTTACTAAGGAAATACACAAGTTCTTCTTCAGGGATAACGTCATCCACTGAAGGTACATTATTATGAGTATTGATTTACTCATTGAGAGGATCATCATCTGGAAGAGGAGCCACAGTCTTGGTCGAGTTCACCACGTAGGGTAATTTTTCAGGATTGGGAGGACGGGCATCAGTAGGTTCCTCCCGGGGTATCTTGCTGAGAGTGATGGTCAATGGTTTGACCTTGTCAGGGTTCTTCTTTTTCACCCAGATTGTGAGAGGCTTCGAAGTACTTTTTCGAGTAGTAAGTCCTTTGACTCGGATGATCAAGGGACCATCATTGGAGGATGAACTTGCTTCAGCTTCATAGTCAGCTTCGTTGCTGTCATTCTTGGAGGGCTGAGATCGGTAAAGTACCGAATCTCCATAGTAAGCTTCGATGCCCTTAAAAGGATCGACATCGACAAACTCTGTCTTCACGACACCATTGCTGTTAACGTATTTGAAGCACTGGTGAAGTGTGGAAGGAACGATCATGTTCTCGTGTATCCACGGACGTCCCAACAAGACGTTGTAGGATACATTGGCATCGATAACATAGCAAGAAACCTCCGTTCGGAGATCACCGATCTGGCACTTGAGACGGATCTTGCCCAGCAGGTAGCTTCGACTAGCATTGAAAGCCATGATAGTTGTGTTGGTTGTAGTTAGCCTGTGCAGAGGGATTCGCAGAATTTGAAACAAACTTCTAGGAATGATACTGAGGGAGGATCCTGGATCGATGTGCATGCGGTCCACCTTGATCGCCCCGATATACCCCGTATGGCAATTTTTTGAGTAGCATGTCTTCCTGTGAAAAGGTGATGTTGGGCACCACTTCCATAGTACTGTTGCATTGGGGACAGGAGACAGGATCTTCAACGGGGGCTTTGACTTCAGCGAGATAGGAGTCGGCATGTAGTAATGCCTCACTTAAGGCCTTCCACGTTTCTTTGGAGAGTTGCAATAGATTGAACAGAGACAACCTGACAGGTGTATTGGCTAGCTGTGCCAGTATGTAAAAGTTGTAGGGCCGATCCATGCCTTCGGGAGCTTGCGCCTTCAGTGATTTGTCAAATCGCGTCTCCTTCTGCTTGGCTTTGTCCGTAGTTGGAGGCTTAGACGGGCCGGCTTCTGAGCTTGTGGGGGAAGCATGAGGTTGAGAAGATACTGCTTCTTCTTGTGCGGGGTCGTATGTCCGAAGATAAGTCTTCCTCGATCGCGTCTCGCCAGATAGAACCTCATAGATGGGAGAGGATACCATATGGCATGACTTGTATTTCTTGCCCATTTTTGCTTTGGGAGGTACCATCCCCTGCGTTACTTCTTGTACAAGGTCCGGATGGACCCCCATGATCTCACCATGTTCAGTCGTGAGTGGCACCAAGGTAGAGTTGCGAGCTGGAGGTAGGTTGACGACTTCCATTATTGTCTTGGGAATCGGGACCATGCCGTCTGGGACTTCTGTGGGAGGAAAGTCACCAAACTAATGGGAGATCATGTTAGAAGATACGACCTTGTATTCAGCTTCGAGATTGATCACTTGGCTGTCGATAAGCTGTTGTATCTTCTTTTTCAGGACGATGCAGTCCTTGGTGGAATGATGTACGTACTGATGATAGAGACAGTACTTGGGATCGTTGAGATGATTCGTCTATGCAGGACGTCATGGTGGAGGCAATGTCAGCTTATTACCCTTTGTCAATGTGTGAAAGATGGTAATGACATCGTCTTCGTCAAAGGAGGTCTCCTTAGGCTTGTCGGAGGCGCCCTGAGAATTGGAAGCTCCTTTGGATGTGTCGACCTTCAGGACTTCTTTCCCTTTAACCCCACGAACAGGGATAGTTTGAAGATGCTTGCCCTTGTCTTCGGATTTAGGTGTTTTCAACCCCAGTAGTTCCAAGTTAGGAACGTCATTTTCAGCAGCATCAGCGGCCCAATGAAAGTGGGTCATGTATCATATTTATGTATACCCAGACAAAACTTCACCGTAGAAAGGAAGTTATGTCGACAAGTATCCACAAGTTCTGAGTCTGGTATACCGAAGGACATCTTCAGTGCTAGCCGCCTGAAGCGTTCGATGAAGGTGATGACAGACTCAGTCCTCCTTTGCTTGGTCTCGATGAGGGTGGACATACTAACATGCATGCCACTCTCGTAAAACCTGTTGAGGAACAACCTCTTCAAGTCTTTATATGAATTGATACATCCATCAGGCAGACTGCAGAACCATTCGAAAGCTACCCCCTGTAAGGTGCTAATAAACAGCTTCGACAAGAACGGATCGTCTCTGGGCAAGTGCAGAGTCTGCGTGTTGAAGTATGTCATGTTTTGACGAGGAGAAGTCAACCCGTCAAATAAATTTAGCGTCAGCGGCTTGTAGTTAGGAGGGCAAGTAGCATTCTCCCACTCAGGGGGATATGGTTGAGACATCCCCAGCTTCTGAAGCTCGACTTTGTGTCAGATGGTGTCGAGACGGGCGACCAGGGAATCAATTGCATCTTGTTGATTGAGAAGGTGTTGGGAAATGGCTGCTGAACGGTTGTCAAGCATCGTTGGCGAAGGACCACCCTTTGCAAGATTTTGAGGAGGCACAACGGAATGATACTCCTTTTGTAGTGATGGAGGGTTGTTGCTATGAGCCGGACTAGCGTGAGCCGAGACGTTTTGTTGAGGTGGAGGAACAGCCCCAGCAGCTTGAACCGCCATGATACTGGTAAGCATGTCAGTGATCTTGGCGAATGTTGTTTCCAGACCCTCTAGACGTTTGCTGGTCTGATCACTGGCTTCTTCAGGTCTTTCTCCGTCTGCCATGTATGTAGATAACATGCGAGGATGAACAGAGGAAATAGTACAACTGGGGCTGATACTGTCTGTCTCCGAGTGGACAAGTCCTTCATCTTCTGGTAGAGGAGGTAGATAGTCACCATCGGATTCGGAGGGATCGTCGTCCTCTGGAAGGCTACCCCCAGTGTGAAGGTCATCCGCTTCAGACTCTGAGGGAATACTACCCCAAGCTTGGGAGTCTTCGTCGTCCATACGGAATCTTTCCTTTGACCGAGTACCTATATAGACTCCTTCAGATGTGACAGCCTGCTGGCCATCTGTTGGTAGACTTCTTCTTCTTCTTCTTGCGGAACTGAGAGAGAAAGTTGGGTTCGTAGTCCATCGTCTTTGATTGGGGCTTCCGTAAAGGGGACCCCATGAAGCCATGTTGGATGAAACACGCAGTGACTTTTCATCGTCGGAGAAATGCAGCCGTCGAAACACGGACTTTCTCTGAGGCACTCTTGTTGCTTTGGAACAACAACAGTTAATAACAATATTGGTGCACGGATGTGCACTATGAATTGTTATGTACTCCCTCGCTTTACACTTATGATTTATCATGTCGCGCAAGTCAGTGGAAGGGAGTTTTGCCTAACAACCCATGTTGCATGCATCGCCGAGCTTTGCATGCGAGTTCGTAAGGAGAGTTGGCGCATCCAGACTTAGTTCACGTGCAGGGGCAACCCCCACACCTAAGTTTTGTGATGTCCTTGAAGACAGCCCCGTGCTATACGCGTTGGGGCCTGTCTTTTTGCTGCGGGCGCATAAGCCTTGGAGATTGGCCTTGGGCGCATGCTCCTTGACAGCATGACTGAGCCTCCTTGATGTGGGTGCATAGTATGGATCCAGTGAGCCTGGGCGCATAGCTTTGGGCGCATGACCCTGGATGTCCAGCCTGTCAAAGACAGAAGCATTCTGGTTGGGGCTATGCGCCCAAACATCCCCTTGGGCGCATGGCTTTGGGCACATGCTCGGTGGAGCAGCGCTGTTTTCTCCCAGTTTTGCCTCCTTCGTTTGTGAGCCTCGTCGGGTTTGCCCAGAGTGTCGCACACCCCGATTCTTGGCATCGTAGTGTTTTTCTCTGCCAAGTCTCGAGCGTCGAACACTCTGTTGTTGGTTGTGCAGGAAAGAAGTCACCGGGCTAGTAGAGCCCAGAACGGTGTGAGCCTTCTCCATTTGAGGAACTTATGTGGCAGAGTCATACGCCCATGTGACTAGTCCTCCAGTTGCATATCTGCTATGACACTAGCAGAATATGCGCAGCGAGCCTTCAGGAAGCCAAGTCTTGCGAGACTTGTTTGACTTTGCTGATTTTGAGGGAGTAGAGCCATCCCTCGAGAGCATCTCTTCGAATGCCTGCTGATCGAACTTTACGATCAGCATCTTCTGAGTGCTCCCCACTTTGTCGGTATCGTATTGCATCACCACCTTCTCATCAGAGGAAACGGTAGTCCCCAGCAGAGTCGCCATTTTTTGTGGACACACACAAAAAAGAAGAAGAAAATGTTGTCTTTTCTTTATTGGCACAAGGCACCACAAATCGAGTACGCCTGAGAGAACCTGAGCTGAGGATCCCCGAGTACAAAAAAGAATTCTGGGGAATGGGACGATGTAGATCGAGCGGCAGTTGCTCCTTTACTCCGTTGACACTCCGATTACAAAAGTGGGAGAAAACCTAAGTAAATTGCTAACTCTCGGCTCACTGGCAAGAAGTGCAGCAATTTGGCTCTTGAAAATGCTCTCCGTTCAGTGTTTTGAAGAGGGATGAGTCCCCTTTTGTAGTTGTTCTTGAGCTGGAATGATGTTATGCGCCCACGTAAGGGAAACACACTGGTTTTCATGTGGGCGCATAGTCCTGCCTTGGGCACATAGGGTGTAGGCGCATGCAGACTGCGAGATCGTGGGTTGGTCGTGGTGCTGACGTGGCCGCATGCTTCGGTGCATGACTGCTCGTGGAGACTGACATGGTCGTGCGCTTCGGTGCACGTTTTGATCATGGCTTTGACCGAGTCAGGCTTGGGCGCATAGCCATGTCTCAGGCTATGCGCCCTCCATTTGGGGGAGCTTGTCTTGGGCGCATAGAGCTTCACTGGCTGGGCGCATATAGCTTCACTGGCTGTGCGCATAGAGCTTCATTGCTGAAAATTTTTCATGCTTCTACAGCCTTAGCGAGGACGATCGATCTCAAAGAGTCCGAAGCGAGGACGAAAGGACTCTGCGAGATCGAGGCGTGACAGAAATGGTATCAGAGCAACACGATCCTTTGTCCAATTGTTGATTCGATTGAATTCGAAGATGTTTCCTGATCAAAATTTCTTTGCCTGGTTGATATCATCAATGAGATGAACGTTCCATACAATAAGTCCGTAAATATTTTTATGATGCCGGCATATGTTTCATTGATTGATTGAGATTTAGATACTTTATTGAACAAGATTTTGATATGATCTGAGTTGAGAGTTTTATCGATTGAGGATGGCGAAGGATGAGGACTATTGCTGCTATGGATATCGTAAGTTTCTCCTTAAGTTTCGGAGTACGAAACTTTTTCTCGGTGGGTAATTATGTAGTGCCCCGCTCTACGAAGGCATTAGATAAATAGAGAGATCGGATTACTGGCTCTGCAACAGAAGACGGTTGATCTGTGTGAGTGGACAAAGACTCATTTTATGATTCGCTTGTGCCTAATAAGAATCTGAGTTTTTGAATGAATGTTGTTGCTAATAACAAGATGGTAATCATTGAGTATGCTTGTAAGAGATTTCACATGTTGCTATGCTAAGAACAAGAAAAGAGCTAACCAGTATGCTAATAAGAAACGACATGATGCCTTGTTAAGAAATGAATGTTGCCTTGATCGATAAAATGTTGCCATGTTTAAATCAATGAGATGATGTTGTGCTAAATTAGTGATGTGCCTCGAATGAATGAACTGTTGCCATGCTTAATAGGAAAAGAAAAGAGAATGTTTACATGTCCCTGAATAGAGTATGACTATCAAGAGTAGAATTCATGCTTGTTGATATCATGTTTGCTCAAATAAAGATTGATCATTGTCCCTTGATTGTTGCTATAAAGACAGAGATATATAGAGATGGCACATTGTGCAAAAGAGATGATACGGCTTGTCTGTATAGAGAAAAGAGTAGAGCTACTGGCTCGATTGCATGAAAAAGAAGAAGATGAAAATGTTTACAAGTTGCTAGATTGATGCATGATAGTTTTATCTGATAGCTGCATTTGCATTGGTCCTGGACAACTTGTGCACAAGTATAGAGATCCTCACGCCGGTTCCGGGGCACCGGAGCCGCTCGGCTTAGGGGGATAAGAGTAACGCCCTGAGGTAAAAGAGACATCACGGTGTATAGAGAGAATGTCCACTAGCGACGAGCTGAACCCAAGAGTCACAGTGGCTAATCATGGGTTTTCCATGGACCATCATATAGATAAGTGTCGATTGGTGAAGAGCTGAACCCTGAGCCGCAGCTGCTAGTATGTGCGTTATCAGTACAAGCTGACCCGGAGAGTCACAACTATTGGTCTACGTATATATTAGTGCAGAGCTGAGCCTTGCATCACAGTTGCCAATCGGGTTGCATGAGTCGGTAAAGATTTTGTTAAGAGCTAACATGCAGAGAAAAACAGGGAACAATATTGGTTTTATCATGTTTATGCTAATTCTTGTCTTGTGCAGGGACGGACGGTCGGCTATGGTAAGAATCACTGAAAAGTGATACATATGTGTTGCTTAAGTTTCCTATATGAATTGCTTGCAGAGATTAATCTATTGCAAAGAAATGCTATGTCCCATTAAGAAGTTATGTAATATCGTGTTTGTAATCGTCCCTAAGAATGGCTTGAAGAAGAGAAATGATATGGTTCATGAAACACGCTGCACTCCACAGAAATTAATAGTCATCGTGCTTGAATTGAATAGTCCTTTGTATGCTTCAAATGAAATGAAATGAATTGTGGCTTTTCAAATATGTTTTCGAAAGAGATGTAAACTGACTCTGTATGCAAGAAATGAACATAGGTAAAAAGTAGCAAGATCACATCACAAGAAATGTTTTTCCACCAAATGAACAGTGATCGTTTCAGAAGAATGTAGCCCCTTTGTTCACAATCACCAGTAAGCTGATATACTGACCCACCATCAGTCTGCATGCAGGTGCAATATACATCGAGAAGGATAGTCCGAAGCGATAGCCCGAGCCTCATCCTCAGGAGCCAGAAATCAGAAGAGATGCCAAGATAAGGACATCTATTGCCAAGAGTTGGTTTTGTATATAAAGGGATATAATGTATGGGAACAAGATCATTGTAATCTGTAAAGTTCTGAGAGAATATAAATATTGTATCAGAGAGAATCGAGAGCTTGTAATCTGTTCAAATGAAATCAAAAAAGAGAATTGTTTCTTGTTACCATTGTATTCAATGCATGTATTCAAAAATATGTCCGCTGCTGCTTCAATTATCTGCAATATGTTCCACTGCGTATTGTCAATCTTATTTATCTTGTCTTGCTTCAGGTCTTAGCCTTGTGCAAGCGCAACTTAGGCTTGCATGGCATCACGCCTTAGCGAGGACGATCGGTCTCAAAGAGTCCGAAGCGAGGACGAAAGGACTCTGCGGGATCGGGGCGTGACATAGCCTGTTTACCTAACTTGATTTCTAACTTTTTAGAAATCGCATAAGACTCTTCATATTTAGCGGTCATATCAATGAGTCTTTGCTCTGTGACTAAGTGCCTCTTCTTCTCTATGTCATATAACTCTTGTATCTTGACATAGTCTCTTTCTTTCTTTTCAATTTTGAGGATAGCCTCATGATAGTCTACTTTAAGCTTGGCTATCTCATCCGTGTTACCAGTAGTAGATGTCTCTCTAATATCTTCAATGATATTTGATAATCTAGCTACTTCAGTTGTGCATGCCTTGACCTCGTTTCGAGATTGCTTATACTTGTCAAGCACATTTCTGTGTTTTTCAAGTAATTCGCTAAAGGCATTTTCTAGCTCATCGAAAATAAAATCATTATATAGAGATTTGAGGATACCTTATCGAAAGCCATAAGACAGACATTTGCAGTGCTGCAGGGTTTATCTTCTTCCTCTGATTCACTAGCATTACTTTCATACCAGATACTTGTATTTGCATACTTTCGACCAGTTGTTGTTCTTCGGCTTGATCTTGATCTATCATATGGACTGCTTTTCTTTGGAGTTGGGCAGTCCTTCTTCATATGCACTGACTTCTTGCATCCAAAGCAGATTGTTTCTTCTTTATTGCTTTCATGGACATCTTTCTTCTTTCTGTTTGATTTCTCAAACTTTAAGAATTTTCTGAAATTCTTCACTAGCAGGGCTTGTTCATCACCACTGGATGATTCTT
Source organism: Iris pallida (assembly GCA_029216955.1). NCBI lineage: Eukaryota > Viridiplantae > Streptophyta > Magnoliopsida > Asparagales > Iridaceae > Iris > Iris pallida. Next base: position 61,013 of record JANAVB010008337.1, read on the forward strand.
CATCAGAATCTTTCCATGTTGATCTTCTGGCTTGAGCTTTGATGGCGATAGATTTTTCTTTTTAGGATTGCTTCTTCAAACTCTTGTAGGTCCAGCTCATGGGTCATCAGCTTGCCCATAAGTGTTTCCAGAGTCATTGTGGTGAGATTGTTTCCTTCAATTATATGTCCAGCCCGACTTAGCCAACCGTGCTTACGCGAACCATCTTTTGTTTTGTCAAAAACTGTTCTCCTATGTTTTGCAAAATAGTTAGACTTATTGTATGGACATCCGTGGGACATTTGAGAGAGAGCGCACCAACGATATCAACTTTGCGGAAGTAACACTTCAGAGTTTGCAGAAACAACAGAGTTAAAGAATTCAATCGATAGTCCAAGGACGTAAAGCCGTGCTCTGATACCATTATGTCACGCCCTGCTCCCGTAGGAGCGATCATCCTCGCTAAGGCGTGATGCCGCACGAGCCTTGATTGCGCTCGTGCAAGGCGGGTTCCATAACGGCCGATTTCAGCGGCTGCGACGGGGTCGTCGCACAGAAGTCCCAAGCAGAGACATTGAATAATAGCAGCGAAATTTGAAGCAAAACATAAGTCATTGCAAAACACTCCTTTATTGATATTGAAACAAAGGTTACAATGGGGCGCAAGGCCAAGATTTCAAGTCTCTCAAGCTCACTCAAGCTCACATTACAAGTCACTCAGCTCTCTCTCATCTCTCAATACATGTCTTGAGCCAGCGGATGCTTTAGAAGGCAACGTCCATACATTATGTCCCGTATAAGTCTTGACTCCATGCGGCCGCACACCTCGAATCGCTAAGGAACTCCGTGCCTCGACGTATCCAAGCGAGCTCCGCGCCACGAGCTTCTACCTATGCCTGCACATGGAAACTATGTGGGTGTCAGTACTCAACTGTACTGGTGGAATGAGCTCCTCGCCCACCCATACAAAACCAACACGTTTGATTTACTTTGTGCAACATAGTCTTCTTTATGATTGTCTTTCTACTCTTGCCTTAGGATCAGTTTTAGGACCGACGCCTTGGCCTATTCTGTGTCTCTAGACCATCCCGTGCTTGCACCAACAACGTTAACTCAACAACGTTAACCTATCAAGTCGTGTTTGCCTTACGGCTTAAAATCAGAGACACAACTACGCGATAGTACCCAATTCCTTGTGACCGTGCTAGAATTCCACCACACCGTGCCTCGTAACTCAATGTGACTTCACCATATCGCCGCCTCGCGGCCCTTGCTACTTCGATCACCAACAGACCCAATCAAGACTTGTGGACTAAGTGTCACTTGACCGACTTTTGCCTTGTGGCGATTCCTGACGTAGTCTCAAAATGACCCAAATCTTACTTATGCAACTTACATGCCAACACTTAAGACTCGATGCCACATCTCGTGCCGAAGCACGTCGCCTAAGTCGTAGCCATTCTTAGGCCCAAACATTGTGTTCCAACCGTACACACATGCATCTAGACTCAATCCAAATGCATACACGCGGATTTGCCGCCATGCCGACCCACCTATATGAAAGGTCACTAGCATCACAAGCTATACCTGGACTTATAGCTTTGTTATTCGAGATACCTTTCAGCGCAAGTAGCGATCCCCGCTGAAAGTCCCTGACTAACCTGAGCGGGAGCGTACTCCCAGCTCGTCTATACCCCTGTTTCCTCCTAGGCCGAGTCGGTCCCATGGCCCAGGGTTGCCGCTCGAGGAAATCTTCGCCCTTGTCGACAAGTTGTCCAATGACCATGCAAGACTCGACACAAACTGACGTCTCACACAGTCATTCCTCTTCCAATGTTACCATCTCTTTCAAAACCAAGTTCAAAACTTCTATCCTTGAGACCCCTCGATGAGCCCACGGTCGCGAGCATTCTTTCTTTGTTACCCTATCATTTTGTTCAACTCATGAATGCCTATTTGATAGTCCTTTCTCAAAACTCACTTTGAATCAATTGTGGTCCTTGCCTTAAACACTAAGTCTGTGCATCGTGCCTTAAGCCAATCGTGCTATACGCGACACTTCTGCCCAAGTCGACGGGCCTTGAGATCGTTGGACTACTTAACTTGACAAACCGCGAAAGAGCGGGACAGTACTTATAATGTCTTAGGTCGACCGGCATAACTTTGCCTAACTTAACTTCGCAACAACTTAATGAGCAAGGCTGCGTCAAGCTTTGCCTTAATGGATCGTGCCGTGCACGCATTCGACTTGAACGACCAAGTCACTTGGGTGCCTAGACTTAGGTCACAAACCGCTCAACGCAACTTAACTTCTGGGCAAGCCAAGGCTATGCCAAGCCTTGGACGATGGGACCGTGCATGCTTTATGAAGCATTCATACGGGCGACGCCTAAGACTTAGGCTACGTTCATAACTTTGCTAACTTAAACCAACTTTCCTTCTCCCAGGCCACGGGATGAAGGATCGAGTGTCATTTTCAAAGCACACCGTGCACCAATTCTAAGCCAACCGTTGGACCTTTCCATATTCTAACTCAATTCGACCCTTCGGGATTACTCCCTTTAGCTATGTGGATTCGTCTCTTTTATTATCAAGCCTACTTGTGCAAGTTGAAAACATGCAATTTATTAAGTGAAGGCTAAGATGAGGCAAGTTCACCGAAACTACCCCACCTGAGCGAGCAGTCGCCTTGACCGAGCGATGTCTTCAAGTTGCCGTTGCATGCTAAGTCCGAACGCCGTCGGCGTTTCGATTCCTCCGATTGACTGAGCGGGACGGGGCACTACAGAAGCGACACTTAACGTCCGCTTCTCCTCGCAACGCTCCGGCATCCAGAGCAACCCAGACCTTCAGAGAGTTCAAGATCGTCGTCAGATCGTCAACGGAGACAACGCATTACCACTCGCTCCACCGATACAGTTCCTAGATAAAAGCAAAAGTGTACTCCTAGGATAACATGTATGTCCTACATTGTATACTGTTCTGTTTGTAATTGAAATACCAAAGTTTTAATCAACAAAACCTTGTCGCATTTTCGATGGAAAACAACTGTTTCTTATAGTATTTGTCAATTTAATGAAACTGCTGTTGGCGTTTGTACTTCGCTCCAATCCTGACTGGATAACTATTTTGCAGAGGACTTAGAGGCTGATTACACAACATTCTACGGGTTTGGGATAGATGGTGACTTTGATCAGGACTTGCCTGTGGAGCCCGTGCTCGTAGAGGACGCACCGCCAGTAGTGACTTAGTTTAACTAGGTTTTGGCTGGACTTGTATTCCAGATTTGATACTTTGGGTCTGTTTATTTATTTTGGGATTGTGCTATGTCTTAAATTCTAAACTTGTGTGTTTGTGACTTTGCTACTATTTCAGACTCAATCTATTTTACTCTTTATCTTCTGTCATATTCGTGCTTATCTTCCTTTAGATTCATGAGATTGGGTTATGTTATATATATTCCTCCATACGATGATGACAGGTTTATATTCTATATTATTGATGTTAGATGTTATAGTTGACCTACACAGCGTTCTACCGTCGATACTGCAGCTTAGGCTGGATTTACTCACGTGCTCGTGTCCCTAAACTGGGTGCGGATCGTGACAAGTTTTTTGGTGGCCCATGCAGTTCACGGTCACAACTAGTACGATTTCGTAATGGTGCTCGACTTAGAGTACTAATTACGAGCCTGCTATTAGGATATAGGTTCTAGGTTATGATAGGAGTTACTCAATCACATATTAGGAAAATTTTCAATCTTTTGATTGCTATGACAACTCTTCTTGCATTTTTAAATTTAATTGTCCTTCCTTGATGATATCTTATCTTGTGCCATATTGATCTCTTTGCTTGTATTTGTCTTCAGGATGACGAGGACTAGAGCTCAGACCACTGGACCCGCTGCAGGATCGAAGAGGTCCGCTACTTCGCGACCTATTTTTTCGGCTGAAGGAGCTGCAGTTCAGGGGGTTGCCCCTACTATCCCTACCGTTCAGGAGGCAGTGACAGCAGCACCTGGGGGTCTTCCTCCATCGGTCCAGAGGCCTGTACTCATTCTGCCAGAGACTATTCCACCTCCACCTATACTACCGACCGATGCCACTCAGATGTTTGCGCTCTTCCAGCAGATGATGGGCACCGAGCACAGGCTGAGGCTCAGCAATAATAGGCGGATGTTCTACGACAGAGTATCGAGAGTGCGCACCAGTTAGCACTCGCTATTGTGGAGAAGGTGGCTGCTGTTCAGACTCAGGGCTCTCCCATCCAGCAGCCGCAGCAGCAGCAGCAGGCGAGGCCTGGGTTAGTGATGGATTTCAAGTAGATGTTCCCTCGAGATTTCAAGGGGACGGAGGGGATCCTTTATGCCGATGACTGGCTAGAGGACATGAGAGGAGTTTGGAGTTGGCCCAGATTCCGGCGGGGCTGCGGGTAGCAGTAGCAGCTAGTCAGCTCTTTGATATTGCTCTGACTTGGTACCGCACAGACCCTCGATTGACAGTGATGGGTCTGACGTAGGATACCTTCAAGAGACTATTCAAGGAGAAATTCTTTCATGGCGTGTCTCTCAGTACGCTGGAGGGCCAGTTTATGGGACTAGTGCACAGGAACTTGTCAGTTGACGAGTACGCAGTTGAGTTCTTCCGCATCAGTCGGTTCGCCAAGGGTAAGGTTCAGGATGCTGCAGAGAAGGCCCATAAGTTCAAGAGGGGCCTGAACCATGGAGTCAGATCTCGTACGTCTGGGCATCGTGCGATGACATTTGAGGATATCCTGATCGATGCTCAGATCGCAGTGGAGGACTTGGATCTCAGGCCCAAGAGGAGCAGCAATGCTATGGGTGCTGGTTCCAGTGCAGGACCGGCCAAGCGTCCTCAGATTCAGCAGAGGTCGTTCCACCAGCAGCATCAGCATCAGTAGCACCATGCACCAGCACGTGCGCATCCTCAGCAGGATCAGAAGTAGGTTCCTCAGTGTGCCTTCTGCGGGAAGCCAGGGCACACCCGGGAAATTAGCAGGAAGAGGTTGGGCGCTTGTCTGTTCTGTGGAGTGTCCAACCACTAGTTGAAGGATTGTCCTACTCGTCCAGCTCAGGGTTGTCAGGCTAGAGCACCTCCTGCTAGAGATCCAGTGGGACCTGCTGTTCAGCCGAGGGGTCCGCCACTTCCGACCCAACAACAGCGCTTTGCCCAGCATCAGAGGGGAACACCCCACGGTAGAGCACGCACTGACGGTCGAGGAGGCCGAGCCCGTAGCAGACGTGGTGGCAGGTTCTGTTCTTCTTGATTCCTTTCCTGTAGTAGCTTTGTTTGACTCTAGTGCTACACACAGTTTTATAACTATCTCTTTTGCTTTTAGACACAATATTATTGTTGAACCACTGGGTAGGACTTGCAAGATTATGATCGGGGGAGGCATTATCCTGGTCAATAATAATTGCAAAGGGCGGAGAGTTATACTGGGAGGCCAGGATTTTAATGCGTGTTTGTTCGTAATGCCACTCCCGAGCTACGATATGGTACTCAGTATGGATTGGTTGAGCAGGCACCATGCTAGCATGGACTATAGAGGAGGTAGAGTTTTTTTAAGACCGCCGGAAGAGCCAGAGTTTGAGTTTGCCAGAGGGGCAGCTGAGCCGAGAGATGGTTTCTGTGGAGCTACGTTGGAGGGGTAAGAGTTGCCACATCCATTGATAGCAGAATTCTTGGATGTTTTCCCTGATGAGTTGCCAGGGATACTGCCGGACAGGGACGTTGAGTTCTCTATAGACTTTGGTACTCAATGCGGAGCCTATCTTGTAGCACGTCTATAGGATCAACAACAGTGAGTTGGCAGAGCAGAAGAAGCAAGTCGACGAGCTGCAGGACAAGGGTTTCATCAGATCCAGATCCTTACCTTGGGGCTCTCCTGTTCTGTTTGTACCAAAAAAGGATGGGATGGTACGCAGGTGTATCGACTACAGAGTTCTCAACAACCTCACTATCAAGAATAAGTACCCATTGCTGAGGACTGACGACTTGTTCGATCAATTGAGCGGTTCGAAGGTATTTTCGAAGATAGACTTGAGGTCCGGTTACCATCAGCAGAAAGTGAAGAAGGAGGACATTCTGAAGATGGCTTTTCGGACTCGGTACGGCCAGTACGAGTTCACTGTTATGCCATTTGGGTTGACCAACGCCCCAGCGGTATTCATGAACTTGATGAACAGGGTATTCCATCAGTACCTTGACAAGTTTGTGGTAGTATTCATAGATAACATCTTGATCTACTCAAAGACGCCGGAAAGAACATGAGGAGCATCTGCGGATTGTGCTAGAGACTCTCAGAAAGGAGCAACTCTATGGGAAGATGTCGAAGTGTGAGTTCTTTCTGGAGCAGGTAGAGTTCTTGGGTCATGTTGTAACCGAAAAGGGGATCTCAATGGACCCAAAGAAGTTTTCAGCAGTTGAATCTTGGTCCACACCGAGCTCCGCTACTGATATTTGAAGCTTTTTGTGTCTGGCAGGCTACTACCGAAAGTTTGTTCAGTCTCTCGATTGCAGAGCCAATGACTAGACTCACCAAAAAGGACGTAGAGTTCATCTGGACCAAGGAGTATCAGGCCGCTTTTTATGAGTTGAAGAAGAGGTTGACCACAGCTCCTATCTTGACGTTGCCATCGGGGTCAGGTGGTTTCACTATCTACAGTGGCGCATCTGGGAAGGGCTTGGGTTGCGTTCTTCAGCAGCACGGGAAGGTAATTGCCTATGCATCCAAGCAATTACATCTTCATGAGAAGAACTACCCTACCCATGATCTGGAGTTGGCAGCTGTTATTTTTGCTCTAAAGCTGTAGGAAGCACTACATGTATGGAGAGCGAGTTGAGATCTTCACGGATCACAAGAGCTTGAAGTACGTGTTCACTCAGAAGGAATTAAACATGAGGCAGAGACGGTAGCTTGAGCTAATAAAGGACTTCAATATCTCATTGCAATACCATTCAGAGAAGGCCAACGTAGTTGTCGATGCCTTGAGCAGGTATCCGGTCGCTATGTATTTGACGTTAGATCATCATCTATTGTTAGATCTGGATAGTTTGGGTATCGACGTGATCGTTTCGGGGATGGAGATTCAGATACGGGGCTTACAGATTCAGTATGATCTTATGGACAAAGTCAAATCAGTACAGTATAATGATAGTGGCCCTGAGGAGCATTAGGGAGCAGGTGCAGGCAGGATTGCTAGACGATTTATCTTTAGCTGAAGATGGGTCACTGAGGTACGACACTAGACTGTGCGTTTCGAGTGGAGAGCTTCTAGAGGAGGTTCTTCAGGAAGCGCATCGTTCTCAGTACTCTATGCATCCTGGAGCCAACAAGATGTATAGAGACCTGAGAGAGGACGTATGGTGGTTTGACATGAAGCGAGAGGTAGCTCAGTTTGTATCTCGATGCTTGGTGTGCCAATAGATAAAAGCCGAGAGACAGAGGCCAGGTGGTTTGCTTCAGCCACTACCCATTCCAGAGTGGAAGTGGGAGCACATCACTATGGATTTTGTGTTCGGACTTCCATGATCTCCGGGAGAAAAGATGTAATTTGGGTCATCGTTGATAGATTGACCAAATTGGCCCTACTTTTACCTTTCAAGGTGCAATTATCTACGGAGAGGCTGACAGAGATGTACGTAGCGACAGATAGTCAGATTGCACGGAGTTTCGGTGAGCATAGTCTCGGATCAGGGAAAGTCGCTTCACTTCCCACTTCTAAAGGAGTTTGCTAGGCTAGCTTGGGCACCAAGCTCAAGTTTAGTATCGCATATCACCCCCAAACAGATGGGCAATCGGAGATGACAATTCAGACACTCGAGGATATACTTCGTACATGTGTGTTAGATCTCGGGGGTTCTTGGAAGGACCATCTCCATCTGGTAGAGTTTGCTTACAACAACAGCTATCAGGCCAGTATAGAGATGTCGTCATTCGAGGCTTTATACGGACAGAGGTGTCGCACTCCCTTGTCACGGGACAATGTCGACAAGAGATTATTGCTTGGCCCAGAGATGGTAGTGGATGCAGCTGAGAAGGTCAATTTGATTAGAGATAGACTTCAGGTGGCTCAGCGGCATTGGCCGATAGCCACCGGAGACCGTTAGAGTTAGAGGTATAGTCTTAGTTTTTCTGTTTGTGCTTGTTTGTGACTGTTTGCTTTAGGATTTTGTATTGAGTCTTATTTTTTGACTAGGTTGCCGATATGGTGTTCCTGAGGATTTCTCCGATACGGGATACGATTCGCTTTGGCAGGGGCGGGAAGCTTACTCCACAATTTATTGGACCTTTCACTATTCTTGAAAGGGTCGGAGCAGTGCCCTATCGATTAGACTTTCTGCCTACGCTCGAGGGAGTTCATAACGTGTTCCATGTGTCATAGTTTAGAGGGTACATGGCAGACCTAAGCCATGTATTAGATCATTCCGAGATAGAGGTAGGGCATACTCTCAACTATCCAGAGAAGCCTGTAGAGATTATGGATCATTGGGAGAAGGTTCTTCGAAACTAGGTTATACCCTTGGTTTGTGTCACATGAAGGCATCACTCTCCAGGTGATTCTACCTGGGAGAGAGAGGATGACATGCAGGAGCAATATCCTTATCTCTTCGTGCCTTGAGGTATTGTTCTCTCGTTCTTGATTGTGTTTCATGTGCTACTTTGCTCTAATTTTGAGAACAAATTTTTTTTAGGAGGATAGATTTGTCAATACCACAATCCTAGATAGGGCTATTTTTGTCAATTTATATTATATTACTTGAGTAATTATTTAAATTAAAGATTGTGAAGGTTTTATTTATTGTTAGTTTAGCCACTGATCCTTGCAAGTTAGTCGAGTCATACGCCTCGCTATTCGAGAGAAATCTTCTACGAACCTTCGGTAATAACTCGCAAGTCCAAGAAAACTTCTCACCTCGGAAGCTGATGTGGGAGCGGGCCATGCCTTGACTGCTGTGATCTTCTTAGGATCTACCGATATGCCGTCTCCAGTAACAATATACCCAAGAAATGATACCTCCTTGAGAAAAAAATCACACTTGCTAAGCTTCGTGAAAAGTCGCTCATTCCTCAATGTTCCCAAAATAATCCATAATGCTGCTCATGCTCCTCTTGACTCTTACAGTAAATCAAGATATCATATATAAAGACGACTACAAATTTGTCCAAGTAGGTTAAAGATCTTGTTCATTAAGTTCATGAAAACTGCGGGAACGTTGGTCAAACCGAAAGGCATGACCAAGAACTCGTAGTGTCCATACCTCGATCGAAATGCGTCTTCGGAATATCTTCCTTTCGAACCTTCAGTTGGTGATAGCCCGATCGTAAGTCGATCTTGGAGAATACTTTTGCTCCACTCAGTTGATCAAATAGATCGTCTATACGCGGCAAAGGGTACTTGTTCTTCACCGTAACTGCATTCAAGCTTTATAGTCGATACACATGCACATTGTCCTGTCTTTCTTCGGCACAAAAATAATAGGTGCTCTCCATGGTGACGCACTGGCACGAATAAAGTCCTTCTCCAATAAGTCGTCAATCTGTGTCTTCATCTCTACCAACTCTTTTGGTGCTAGTCGATATACTCGAGATGAAATAGGCCCGGCTCCCGGAATAAGCTAATAGGAAACTCGATGTCTCGGTCAGGCGGCAGTCCCGCTAAATCCTGGGGAATACATTTTCGAACTCAGAGATGACTGGGTGGAGGGATATCCTGCATCATCATGTGAGTCCCTAATGTGGGTGCATTAATACTCTCTCCTTCTTCCTTGGTGAACTCGAACTCCGTCGCATTTGGTGGTCTAAAGACGATACTGCCCCTATGGCAGTCTATAAGGGCAAAATGCTAGCTTAACTAGTCTATTCCGAGAACCACGTCGAATGTCGGCATAGAAAATACAAGAAGTCATGCTTTCATCTCCCTACCACATATCACTACAGGACAAAGTCTACAAACACCACTAATAGGTACAACTCCTCCTCTAGTGAGGATTTAATATCTTAGATAAGGTGTGTGATGGGAATGCTGTGTTTAGTGGCAAAACTAGTGGCTATGAATGAATGAGTGGCTCCAGTGTCAAACAATGTAATGGCAGGAAATGAAGCAACTAAAATCATACCTGCTATACCTCTGCCTCAGTCTCTATCCTCCATGGCAAGCGAGTATGCCTGTCATAATTCTGTCCCGGCCTGAGCTCTGGCCTTGTTGTACTGTACGCCTTGAAGAGG
>JANAVB010008338.1:0-34899 GCA_029216955.1 Iris pallida
TCTCTCGCGCGCGGCTCTCTCTCTCTCTCGCGGCTCTCTCTCTCTCTCTCTACCAGGTATCTCTCTCTCTCTCTCTCTCTCTCTTTCTCTAATTTTGGGTTTTGGGGCCGGGGGGGGGGGAGTGGGGGGGGTCGGCTTCGCGGGGGGTGGAGAGGGCGGGGGGGTGGTGAATGGGGTCAGGGGGTCGGGGGGTGTGGAGAATGGGGACAGGGGGTGGGGGGTGGGGAATGAGGGTCGGGGGGTCGGGGGGGTGGGAATGGGGGCAGGGGGGTCGGGGGGTGGGGGGGGGGTGGAGAGGGCAGGGGGGTCGGGGGGGTGTTGAATGGGGGCAGGGGGGTCGGGGGGGGGGGTGTTGAATGGGGGCAGGGGGGTCGGGGGGAAATTCCCCATTGAATTGTTTCCCTGATTTTGGACAACATGTTAGATTAGATTCCTGTTAGTTAGTTCACTGATTAGTTAGAATTCAATTTGGCGATTACAATTCGAACTTGGTTAATGTTAAACTGTCATTACAAAATCGGGAATTGATTTCCTTTCTTTAGACTGAGATTCGAATGAGGAATGGTATGTGAAATGTGGACTGATTTTAAACTGTCATTAATCCCCTGTTTTCAAACTGAGAATTAACTTCATTTCCTTAATACTTGATATTGATTCATCCCTTTTAAACTGATTTGAAGATTGATCCATATTGATTAAATGTGTTGGGTTAATTAGTTATTTGATTTTCGATGTTAGTCCACTGGCATTGAGTTCTTGTAATTTTTTTGTTCAAATTGATTTTGATTTAATATTCTTGTCAATATTTTCCAATGTCTGAGCCCACATGAACACATGCCCACTGTAAGTTGGTTCCTGAAATCTGAGTTTCCTATTTAATGTTTACTGTTTGTTAAATCCTGAGAAATTCTTAATCACTGTCTTGGGTCGAACTGAGAATGTAATTCCTGAAACACTCATAAGCTCATAGCTCACACATACACCTGTTTTATGGTTCACTGTCACCTGGAATACACACACAGAGTTTGGTTCACACGAGTATTGATATCGCCGATGCCAATACTCGTAGGAATATATAGTCCGATACCGATTCCGATACCGATACTTTGAACCTTGATTTAAATACATGTTAGTATAGTGTCTTCACATATATGTTAAGAGTATATACATGATTAGCAAGGTAACTAGATACAAGTTATGATACAATGTAAATGCAAGTATACATGTTAGCTAGATAGCTTAGACTTATATTGCAATCTCCTATTCACACGAGTATTGATATCGCCGATACCAATACTCGTAGGAATAGTCCGATACCGATATACATTGTAGAGCTCTATTTTGCTATTCTGGACATGTTGTGACCTGTGCTGTTCTAAATAGGAGCCAGACACACTCCTGAGACGGGGGAGTATGTATAGTGATGTGGATTCTTACTAACTTATCATGTGAACCCATTTATGGGCCCTTTATTGAACCTTCTCATGTGCAACTTTCAGTCCATTCACAGTTCCCTATATTGTACTCTACATCACCTAGTTCACTTATATCTAACATCCTAACCCTAATCCAAATTTATGAGTATCGGTATCGGGCTATTCTTATGTTTAGTTTGTCTTACGATACAGATTTTCACATCCAAATTGAGGATGAGTCGTTATTTTGTTGATCGTACATGGATGTACAAACGGCAACACGAGAGTAGAATTGGTGTGAGTGACGATTTTCAGGCAGGCGTGGAAGTATTTCTTAATTATGCAATGAGCAAAGCTCAGTACATGGACGGTAACAAAATTAAGTGTCCATGTGTTAAATGTCACAATAGACGTTACGAAGAAGTGGTGACTGTGAGAGATCATTTGACCCGTAAGGGTTTCGTACGTAATTACGGCCTGTGGTCATCGCAAGGTGAACTATATTCGGAAAGACAGGCTGCGGAAGCTGCTACTTATGCTTTTGATGATAATGCTGCAACGGATGTCATCGAAGACCACGGATGCTCTGTTGATTATGGAGACCTGCAGAACCTTGCACGAGATATGGTGTATGATGCGGCAGGGCCTAATTTTGATCCGGAGGATCCTAATCCCGAGGCGAAGGAGTTCTATGACATGTTTCAGGACGCAGATACTTCTCTATATCCTGGTTGTGAGACTCATTCCGCACTGTCAGTGACGATGCGGTTGTTGAACATAAAGTCTGATTTTAACTTGCCACAAGCTTGCTATAATCGGATCACAGAAGTAATCAAGGAGGTGTTACCGAAGGAATCAAAAGAGCTACCAAAAAACTTCTACAAGTCAAAGATGATGGTCCGACAACTGGGACTGGGGTACGAGAAGATAGATTGTTGTCGCAACGGATGCATGTTGTACTACAAAGAGAATTGCGTATCAGAAAGTTGCAGCTTCTGTAATGCGGATCGTTACAAGCCAGTACAGGGAAAAGGAAAGTCGACTAAAAAACGACGTCCTTACAAGTATATGCATTACTTGTCGATCACGAAGCGCTTGCAGAGGATGTATATGTCTCTAAATACAGCAGAACACATGACGTGGCACAGCGAAGAACGCATAAAGGACGAAGGAGAATTGTCACATCCTTCGGATGGAGAGGCGTGGAAACATTTTGATTTGTGTCATCCAGATTTTGCTGCAGAGCCTAGAAATGTACGCCTGGCGCTATGTGCTGATGGCTTCGCCCCTTTCGGACAGTCGGGATCTCAGTACTCATGCTGGCCGGTCATTCTTACCCCTTACAATCTGCCACCATGGATGTGTATGAAGACTCCTTATATGTTTCTGACAGCTATCATACCCGGTCCTAAAAATCCGACGAAGAACATCGATATATATTTACAGCCGTTGGTGGATGAGCTGAAACAGCTGTGGGAGATCGGCGTCACGACCTATGATATTTCCAGGAAACAGAACTTTCAGATGAGAGCTTCACTCATGTGGACAATCAATGATTTTCCAGCATACGGTATGCTGTCGGGATGGAGTACGCACGGCAACATGTCTTGTCCGATATGCATGGAAAATAGTAAGGCGTTCCGCCTTAGGCATGGAGGAAAAACTTCTTTCTTTGACTGTCACCGTCAATTTCTGCCCGCGACCCATCCTTGGAGAAAGAATAAGGACGCGTTCAGATATGGAAAACAAGAATTTTCTCAACCTCCTGCCAGATTTTCGGGATACGATATTTGGGAAGCTGTAAAGGAATTGCCCACCGCAATGGAAGATCCATCGAACCATCGTGTCGAGGGGTTCGGACAAAGCCATAACTGGACCAAACGGAGTATCTTCTGGGACTTGTCTTATTGGAAAGATAATCTTATAAGGCATAATCTTGATGTCATGTATATCGAAAAGAACGTGTTCGATAATGTCTTCAATACCGTCATGGATATTAAAGGAAAGACGAAGGACAATCCAAAAGCAAGACAAGACATAGCCGAGATATGCAAGCGTCCTCATCTGAACTTGATACAAAGGGGTGCTGGTGGACAATTAAGTAAGCCTATAGCGCCATACACATTGAGCAAGTAAGATAGATTAATAATCTGCAAGTGGATATCTAATTTAAGATTTCCCGACGGCTATGTTTCGAATTTGTCTAGATGCGTTGATCTCAATGAACGCAAGCTAACGGGAATGAAGAGTCACGACTGCCACGTGTTTATAGAAAGATTACTGCCCATTGCTTTGAGAGAGTTGTTGCCTTCTGCTGTATGGGTTCCGTTGGCCGAGCTGTCTACATTCTTCAGGGATATCTGTTCAACTAAGCTGACGGTGCAACATATGGTACAACTTGAGGAGAAGATTGTCTTAACAATGTGCAAGTTAGAGAAAATATTTCCACCGGGCTTTTTCGACAGTATGGAGCATCTACCGATTCATCTAGCATACGAAGCCCGTGTCGGTGCATCTGTTCATTATCGATGGATGTACCCCTTTGAAAGGTAAATAAAAATCGATATAATTTAAGTGAAATTTAAGTGGATTTTACAATTCATTGTTAATTCTCAAGATAATTTGTCTCTTTAGGTACCTACACCATCTAAAGAAGAAAGTTGGCAACAAGGCTCATATAGAGGCTTCGATATGCGAATCATATCTTATCGAGGAGGTGTCAAATTTCTGCTCCATTTATTTCGATACTCATGTCGAGACAAATCGAAATAGACCTCAAAGGAATGAAGAAGACGTTGAGGATGGAGGTATATTCAATTTAAGGGGCAAGCCTATTGGGGCTAGTAAGAAACGGTGGTTGACCGACGATGAGTATGATACCGCTCACCGATATGTCTTGTTAAATTATGACATACAAGAAGTGAGAGATTTGGAGAAGTAAGTGACTACGCCTCGTTATAATCTCTAATTTGGTGAATTAAGTGACTACACTTATTTTTATTCTCTCTAACAGTGTATTTAGAGGTGAAGTCAAAATGAGGACACCATATATTATAGATGAGGGACTTCAAAGAGAGGTTGATTGTACCTTTCCGTCCTGGTTTCGTAAATACGTAAGTAACTGAGATAATATGTTATGCGGCTACCATTAAAATATATGCAGCTAAAATATTTAAATTATCAATACATGTTTACAGGTTTTATTGCCTGAAACAACACTCATAAATGAGAGCATTCGTTATTTGGCATTGGGACCGAAGAAGCATGCAAAGACTTTGTCAGGCTATGTCGTTAATGGCTTCAAGTTTAAGTCAACTCAGCATGCTATAAATGCCGAATTTCTCAATGACGGCTTCGATACCAAGAATTCTGGTGTTTGCATAAGAGGCACCATCTATGACGACGAGCCAGACTTTGACTATTATGGAGTGCTTCGGGAGATTGTAGATTTACAATATAGTGCCCCATATGATATGCATATTGTGATGTTCAAATGTGAGTGGTTCGATACGAGACCAAATATCGGTTGGAGAATCGATAAACAATTTGGATTCGTCGATATAAATCATCGCAGGAGGTATAGAGGGTCCGACACGTTTGCGATAGCAAGTCAGGCTGTTCAAGTCTACTATACAAGCTACCCAAGGCGTCGTAGAGATCGATTTGACTGGTGGGCAGTATGCAAGATTAAATCTAGAAATACATTCAACGTTGGAGACCCAGCATACCAAGAGGACCAGATCGAGAAGCCCCAATACATGGGACAACAGTCGGATACCATGGACGTGGAAGATGTCGATATACCTCATGCTGAGGAAAATAGAGGGGAGGAAGAGGTTGATATACAAGACTTAGCTGTCAACCAGGGGAGAAAGAGGCGTCTTGTCCCAAGTATTGAGCCTGAAGAAGAAGAAGAAGAAGAAGAAGAAGAAGAAGAAGAAGAAGAAGAGGATGAGGATGAGGATGAGGATGATGATACAGATGAAGTCGACGATGAGGATGATGATATAGATGAAGTCGACGATGAGAATGAGGATGAGAACGATGACGATGACGATGAGGACGAGGACGATAACGATGATTAGATTAAATATCGGTATATATTAGAAGCACTTACAACTAACTTAGTAAATTCAGTTTAGACGGACACATTCTTATTTCAGTTTATGTTTTTGTCGTTCGATCATCTACTTATTGTATGATTTTCTTTTTACAGATGGCACTCTTAGTTCTCATTGTCTTGACGGCACTCGCCGCCCTGCTGCTGGTATATATATTTTAGTTCAGTTTTATATTCATTTATACTTCTATATTGTTAATTATATTTATGTGTTCTATTTACAGGTCATGGTCACTACCACTCGTGCTGCTGGCAGTGGCCGTGGACGTGATGGTAGTGGTGCTGGTGGTGGCGGTACTGGCCGTGGTGGGCGTGGTGGTAGCGGCACTGGCCGTGGACGTGATGGTAGCGGTCGTGGTGGTAGCGGCACTGGCCGTGGACGTGATGGTAGCGGTCGTGGTGGTAGCGGTCGTGGTCGCCTTCCACATTCCCCGGATATAGAGTCCTCCGATCCCGACCTGGAGAGCCCGGCCACAGACTCTTCCCGCCGTCGATCTATCTCTGCGCATGGACCTTCATCTTCATCGAGGCCTGAGACTCCATCCGCTAGCGGATCCGTTCCGCCCCCGGATGCACCAGCGGGTACACCATCAGTTACTGCAGGGTGGGCTCCGGAGTACCCCCGGATTCAGCTTCATCCTGCTACCGGTGAGTACATCCGCGGACCCGCGGATCCTCCGATGCCTCCAGAGAGGCCGATAGGCGAGAACCGACGAGAGCTATGGCCCGCGGGTGATACGTAAGTAAATTTAAGTTAATTTATTAAATTTGTTTCATTTATTCAAGTTACTAATCCATTCTTTGCTTCTTTGTAGGTTTTTCCCGTATGATGCTGCCCGGATACTCGGGCAAATTATCCGGGAAAACTACCATGGCCCCTACCTCAATTTTTCTGAGGTGCCTCAGAACATGCAGTTCGTCTGGCTCGAGGAGATGAAGGTATATATATATATTTTGGTTAATTATTAATTATTCTTTAATCCACTAATTTTTTAATTACGTGATAATTTAATTTGTATGTCAGACGACGTTCTGGTGGCCCTCCCATCGCGAGGAGTTGATTCGCAAGGCCTACAAAGCCGCCGCCGGGAAGAAGATACGGGATGCGGTGTACGACGTTCGTACGGCACATTCGAGGAAGAAGTGGCTCCGGGAGGAGTACTACGAGCAGATGTTGGATAAGATGAATACTGCTCAGTACAGGGAGAAATCAGAGAAAGCGAAGGCGAGCAGACAGGCCACTGGTCTGCATACGGGAGGTTCAAGGCCCCACGCAGCGACGCGTGCAGATTTGGTGAGATACCGCAAATTCATTTCACTATTAAATTTGGTACTATTAATATACGTAGTTAATTAAATTCGACGTATATTTCGTATGCAGGCACAATGGGCGGTAAAGGAGGGGAGAGAGCCGGAGTCGGTCACCGCCTACGATGTATTCCTGCATACACACAAGAGGCGGGCAGACGGGAGCTTCGTCGACGCGAGGGCCCAGGCGACTGATATAAGTAATTACGTTTATGAGATTTATATTAGAAATATAATTATTGTTAACTTAATTAGGTGAACGTAGGATTCAAATTATAACTTAGGGAAACATAGGATTTAGATTATAACTTAGGAAAACTTATAGTATAAACACATTCATTGGATAGGCTGCATATCGTGAGGCCCTTAGTCAGATTGAGCCCCCTGCCGAGAATGTCGGCGAAACGACGCCCACCCAGACGCCCTCTTCTATGGCCGCTCGCTACGACGACGTGTTCGTAGAGTCTGTCGGCGGCTTTAATAAAGGGCGCGTCTACGGCGTAGGTTCCCTGGCGGCGTCGTTGCAGGGCGCGACTCCGAGATATCCACCGCCCCCGCCTCCTCCCGCGCCCCCGTCGGACGATATGAGGACGCAGCTTGCGACTCTCACCTCCGATATGTCGGAAATACGGAGTCTAATGTCGGATGTGCTGGAGCGCCTTCCGCGTCCTTCTTCTGCTCCCGGTCCAGATCCGTCTGCTCCCGGTCCGTCTAGTGCGGTTGCCGGTCCTTCCGGCCCTGGACGTTATTCATTTGACCGTTCTGTCGAGGTCCGCCTGGTACCGGATACTGCGCTCATTGGGCTCATGGACTTGATGTCGCCAGAGCAGCTCCGTACGCTTCCAGAGCATGTGTTGTCCCAGGTGCCGGCGTACATGGTGGAAGAGTACATCCGCAGAGCCGAACGACGACGCGATCCATCTCAATGATATTTTACTGTTTTTGGATATTTGTACTATTTTTGGATTTTGAATTCTGGATATTTTGGAAGCGTACATGAATGTTTGGATATTATGAATTTGTGTATTTGTGTTTGGATATTTGTACATAGATGTTTGGATATTTCTGTTTGATATTGGATATTATGAATTTGGATATTTGGATATTTGTTGATCGTACATGGATGTTTAGATATTGGATATTATGAATATGTGTAATATTTACGAAAAGGAAATAGAATGTTTCTGTAATTTTTTTATTAATGTTGCATTTAGCGACGGACTAGCGACTAATTAGCGACGGATATATCTTTTTAGCGACCGATGAGCGACTTACTAGCGACGGAAAATCCGTCGCTAACTGGGTTATATAAATATTTGCAGTTACCGACGGACGAGCGACGGACAATCCGTCGCTAACTGGTTGAAATAAATTTGCAGGTAGCGACGAAATAAATTTGCAGCTAGCGACCAACTAGCGACGGAACTTCTGTCGCTAACTGGGTACAATTAATATTAGCGACGAAATGTCGACTACCTAGCGACGGCAAATCCGTCGACATGGTTCTGGAAATATGGTAGGTTTCCAGAGACTTAGCGACGGATAATGGGTCGCTAATCCGTCGCTAATCTGTCGAGGATGACGACGGACTAGCGACGGCTTAGCGACCCATTATCCGTCGACATGGTTCTGGAATTATGGAAGCTTTCCAGAACCATGTCGACGAATTTGTCGTCGCTAATCCGTCGCTATAACGTCGAGGTTAACGACGGGATGGCGACGGAATAGCGACCGATTTTGCGTATCAGGAACCTCTCTGATACGCTTTTACCGACCTATTTACGACGGCTTAGCGACGGATATTTTAATATTATATGCCATGTAAACCGACGGGAACAAGTCGCTAATCCGTCGCTAATCCGTTGAAAGGCAACCGTCGGTAATCAGTCGCTAGTTTGTCGGTTAATCATTTGTCCGACGGCTTAGCGACGGACAAATTTTAGCGACGACGTATTTCCCGACGGCCATTTTCATCAAATATCCGTCGCTATTCCGTCGGTAATTTATGTTACCGACGGATGAGCGACGGATGTGGCCGTCGCTAAAGTTGGTTATTTGGTAGTGAGAGTAGTCCGCCCTCCAACTGGGATTATCAGAGTATCCTGTTTCATATATGAAGATACAGGAGCTGTAGTACGCCCGCTGACGGGAATGATCAGCGTGTCTTGAACAGATAACTGCAGTGATGGAGAAATCCGTCCACTCACTGGAATGATGAAAGGACCCTCTCCAGAGGATTTAGGAGACTGTTGCTGAGAAGTTCGACCTTTAACAGGAATTGTCAAGGTTTCACTTTGCGAGTCCTCTTGTTCCATAGCTTGTATCACCTTTGTATACTCTTCTTTGTACATCCGAGAATCATTAAAATAAGCTTCAACCCCACGGAAAGGATTTAAATCAGCAACTTCCTTTTGTACATTTCCATTGCTGTCAATATATTTGAAACACTGATGGAGAGTAGAGGGCACTACATTATTTTCATGAAGGAAGGGCCTTCCCAGAAGAAGATTATAGGATCCCATGATCTCGATCACATAGAAAGTGACTTTGGATCTGAAATCGCCTATCTGAAGCTTCAGATGAATCTTTCCCAAGGGCTCGCTTCGCCTTTGATTGAATCCCAAGATAGTAGTAACCGTCTTGGAAAGTTTGTGAAGAGAGATTTTTAGCTCATCCAACAGACTCTTCGGCATTATGCTTATAGCAGAACCTGGGTCAATAAGAATACGATCTATCTTCATCGTATCAATATAACCGGTGTAGTAGAGAGGCCGATCATGTAGATTACTCTCCAGAAGCATGTCGTCTTGTGTAAAGGTGATATTTGGGATTATCTCCAATACACTGTTGCAATGTAAGCAAGTGGCAGGTTCTGCGTCCGGCTTTTTTAATTGTGCAAGACAAGATTCAGCCTGTAGAAGTGCTTCACTTAACGTCTCCCGAGTTTCTTTGGAAAGACGTAGAAGTTCAAAGAGGGACATTCTAGCTGGAGTATTAGCAAGTTGTGCTAAAATGTCAAAACTATAAGGCTTCTGAAGCCCAAGAGGAGGGGACTTCTTGATTGGTTTATCAAACCGAACTTGTTGCTTGCCTTTCTCAATAGCTGTGGGCTTGGAAGGAGTAGGTACCCCCGGTGTGATTGAAGGAACAGGTGCCGTGGATGATTCTTTTTCAATAGGAATATCAGCAGCGTCTTTATCAGCAGGAGAGACATCAGGAATATCCTCAGGATTCTTGGAATAATCCTTCAGATAAGGTTTTCCTGTTCGAGTAGCACCAGCAAGTGCTTCTTCTTTATCTTTTGGCTCTGTGTCAGAGGTAGATCCGAGAGAAGTCATATGACATGACTTAATTTTTCCATCTTTTTTAGACTTTCGAGAAGTAGTCTTTTGAGGAAGAGGAGATTCAAAGTCTGCCATTAGATCAGGATGAATCCACATTATTTCTTCCGTTTCTATAGTGATTGGCACCAATCCTTTAGATTGTGGAGGAGGAATATTCACTATTTCCAGAGTTGCCTTGGGAATAGGAATAATCCCATTTTCGAGAAGTTGAGGAGGAAAATCTCCAAATTGCATAGAGACAACATTGGAAGTGACAGTCTTCTCTTTTGGAGTAAGAGAAATAGCTTCAGATTTGATCATTTCCTGGATCTTTCCTTTCAGTACATAACATGTACGAAGTGTGTGACCCAACATTCTGTGGTACGGACAGTATTTGGGGTGATCTGTCTTACCAGCTTCGTCTGGTTTCTTGATTTTAGGTAACTGTATTTTATTACCTTTCAGCAGACATTCAAAGATACCTTGGACATCATCGTCATCAAAAGAGTATTCTTCTCTGGGACGAGGTGTTCTTGGTTGTTGAGTTGTAGAGGTAGGAGAAGCTTGAACAGTTGATGCATCTTTACTATGAAGGTTCACTTCAAGAGTTTCTTTCCCCTTACAGGTATTGAATTTAGCATTATTGTTAGTACCTTGACCTGTTTCTTTAGGAGACATCTGCACTCCTAAACCTTTGAAGGTTTCAGCACTAGTTTCTGCGGCCTTGGCACTAACTATAAAAGAAGGCCAATCTTGAAATTGAGTTGATCCTGTCCACATGCTGATAATTGGTAGCAAATTTGATTTGCATGTGTCGATGGTGACAGTATCAGGAGTTCCAAGAGGCATCTTCAAAGCTTCTCTTCGAAACCGTTCAATGAAATCCTCCGTAGTTTCATTGTTCTTCTGCTTGATTCTTATAAGAGCAGACATAGTCATGTCATTGAGCCCTTCATAGAATCGTTCAAGAAACATTTGTTTGAAACCAGCAAATGAGGTAATGCACCCATCAGGGAGGCTTCTATACCAATCATAAGCTGTTCCCTTGAGGCATCCAACAAACACCCGAGTAAGGAGGGCGTCACTTGGTTGTAATTGATCAGTCATCACTTCAAAATGATTGATGAATTGACTTGGAGAAGTGGTTCCATCATAGAATGAGATAGTAGGAGGTTTGTACTTATGAGGGTAAGATACTTGCTTCCATTCTATCGGGTAAGGTTGTTTGATACCTAACCTTTGCAAACCATCTTTCTGTTTGAATGCCTCAAATTGAGTTCTGAGGTTCTTCAATTCTTCGGTAACAACTCCGGAAGATTGTGGAGTTGTAACTTGCTGAGTATAATTGGGAGGAGGGACTGCAGCATATGTACCACCCCCAGCTCCAGACTGACTAGGAGTGGGTTGTATAGGAACATTAGATTGTACCCCCGGAATAGTAGAAGGTTCCAGGGTTGGAGCAACAGGAGTATCTAGTACCACTAGTGGTACTGTCTGTTGGACTTGCTGAGTTTGATGCTGAGCTTGCATAAGAGTGTGCATAGCATTCAATGTATCTGCCATAGCTCGCAACTGTTGTTCCAAAGAAGAAATCCTCTGTTCATGAGCTTCGGTGCTAGTCGAAGGTTCATGATTGCCGTCTACCATGTAAGTGGTAATCATTCGAGGAATGGACAATGAAACCGTTGTTCTGAATCATCGCTGTGAGAGTCAGAATCTTTTCCGGGGTTGTTTACAAGAGTCAATGCTAGAAAATTGGACTCTCCAAGGAAGTCCTCTGTAATCTCTAGATTAGCACTTGGATGAGAGGAAGAAGAGACCCTGGCTAAAGCTCCAGTCCTGGATCGGGTGCCGAGGTAAACACCATCTTCAGAATCTGATATAGCATCAGACCGCATGCTACCCCCAATATTTCTAGAGGTCATATTGACAGAAGCAAACAAAGGCTCATCTTCATCAGGCATAGATTCATACTGAATCCGATTGAAGACAGATTGTCGTTTATTTTGACATCTGCATTGCATTGTGATTCTCGGCTGGAAGTCACATTCATGATCAACATGGTTCTGAACCATTGATCGACATCTGCACTGAATTATGACTCTTGGCTGAAATTCACATTCAGCATGATCCATAGAATTGTTACTTTTCTTCTGTTGAAGGTGTTCTCTTAAGTCTATCTGTGAAGATCGAGATATATATTTTTGGTTCTTGGATCTTAATGGCTCTTGATTATATAGAGAATGATTAATATGAGCCACATAATTTCTAGCATACTCTGCATCTGGATCTCTTATCTTTGTATCCGATTGGTGTAGTTTCTTAACACCAGAAGTATTTCCCAAACGGGTTTGATTCAGTTTGGCTCTTAGATCAATTGGAGGTAATACATTGGTTTCAGAAACTTGGAGCTTTCCTTCCAATGATCTGGATATCTGCAGAGAAGGAAGAATAGAACCACCCCCTTGACTAGGAGTTGGTAATAGACCCTCTTTTCTAGACAAATTCTGTGCCAAATTTGAAGAAGTCATAGGAGAAAACACTAAGGAATGTTTCTTCTTAGACTTATTCAAGTTTTGAGACATAAAATGTCCAGAAGGAAGAGTAGTCAAAAGACCATCTCCTTTTCTTTGACTAACAAAATTATCAGTCAAAGCTGTTCCTGAAGTAAAAACTTTCAGGAGCAGAAGAAATAACTAAAAAGTTATTCCTTTTCAAAGGGACATTGTGAGTCATTTGTGGAGAAGTTCTAACAAGACCACCCCCAGTTTTAACAGAATTTGGTAAAGAAGGAGAGATAGCTAAAGAGCTATTCTTCTTAGATGAAATACACGCTGAAATAGGTTTGGCTAAGGAGCCAGTACTGTCAGCGTGACTTTTGAATGTGGGATTACACACTGGAACAGATTTGGCTAAGGAGCCAATACTGTCAGCGTGATTTTTGACTTTGGAAATATACGCTGGAACAGACTTGGCTAAGGAGCCAGTACTGTCAGCGTGATTTTTTACTTTGGAAATACACGCTGGAACAGACTTGGCTAAGGAGCCAGTACTGTCAGCATAATTTTTGACTTTGGAAATACACGCTGGAACAGACTTGGCTAAGGAGCCAGTACTGTCAGCGTGATTTTTGAATGTAAGATTGCACACTGGAACAGATTTGGCTAAAGAGCCAGTACTGTCAGCGTGACTTTTGACTACTGTCTTCTTCGAGCACACAAGAGTGTGCGTGCTTGCAGTAAAGTCTTTGCCAGTATTTGGAGTAGATACTGTGGCAGAGACTTCACTGTTGACTGCCAACAGATTCTTAGGGACATAAACAGAGCGTCCTTTCGACTTGGCAGTGGTGATGGAGGCTGGAGTGGGTTTACCACCCTTGGCCCGCCGCATTTCTTCGTAGGCGAGTTGATCGAACTTGATCGTCATCACCTTCTTCGTCGAGCCGACTGACGAAGCGTCGCATTGAGTTGTTGCCATCTCAGAAGAGGAGATGGTTTTCCCCAGCAGAGTCGCCAATTTGTTTTCCATAAATAAATTCACTTATTTATTGTGTTTCTGGGAAAATTACAACTGTGGGAATCCGATCTAAAAGACGATCGCTTTATCCCTTTGACTATGTGAAGAAGAAAAGCTCTCAAAATTTTGACAGTAATTTAGATAACTATGTATTTGTACAATAAATGAGAAAAAGAACTCTATTTATAGAGTCAGAAATAATAACTGAAAAGATAACTGTCTCCACAGCCTGTGCCTAGTTAAAAATCACGCAGGATTCAACATACGCAAGGTTGTGGGAAGTTACTGGACGTGACCCGTAACTGTTGGACACATGGCAATCGTGCATGAGTCGTGTGCAAGTTACATGACACGCAGGCGAGAGATCAGTGGCATGGCCGCCACGTACTCCAATTTGATGAAATTCACGCAGATTTGTTGAAGACGAAATCCATGCGAACTCAGTGTAGAAAGCTTCAAAATCCACGCAAACTTGGGGCAAGACGCTTCAGGATCCACGCAGACTTGGGGCAACGAGCTTCAAAAATCCACGCAGACTTTAGGGAGAAGACTCCAGAATCCATGCAAACTTGAGATGAAGAGCTCAAAATACACGCATACTTGAGATAGGACTGTCAGCTATCTTGATTTAGCGTGCCTCGACTGACACAAAATCTCTGACGGTGATTGCTTTTGTCAGTCGCATTAAATGACAATAAGGCTTCTTGGTACACCACTTTGACAAAAGCTGAGTCTTGTTGAAGAAGATTTGGAAAATCATGCAATAGGCGGCTGTGATCTCTCAAATTCTGTGCATACGTGGCATACGAAGAGACGTTCTTCGACTGTCGTGCTGTCAGTCATAATTACACTTCTGACAAATGATGAGCTATCTCTAGCGTGACTTTTAAATATTTGTCTTGATCAACTGAGCGTGACTTTTTGGATTTGTTCTGATCAACTCAGCGTGACTTTCATTTTTTTGAGGCCTACAGTGCACGGTCCAAAGGATGGAACCGCTCTGATACCAACTTGTCACGCCCCGACCCGGGAAATCTTTCGTCCTCGCTAGATTTCACCCGAATCATCTTCCTCGCTGGGGCGTGATACCGCACGAGCCTGAAGTTGCGCTCGTACAAGGCAAGATAACAGGTTCACATAGAACTATCTCAATTTGATAACATAAGTAGCGGAAGGAAACAAAGTATAACACAAGAATCTCTTTTATTCATATTGAACTGAAGGTTACAAAGGCTCTGAATAGCCCAACATAAAATGCCAATTGGCTACAACGTTCATGATCTCTCTAGCTCACAAAGGATTATATTGTTCCATACATTATGCCTCTTTATAGCCACCAAGTAGTCTTCGGCCGAAATCTCCATGTCGCAAGTTCGAACGCTTATGCGGTGCTGCTCTTGAACGCCAAGGACTCCATGCCTCGGCACGTCCAAGCCAAGCTCCGCCCCGCGCCGATCATAACCTGAGCCTGCACATAAACTAGTGGGGGATTAGTGCTTTCATCCTCGCTTCGCACTGATCAAGACCCGCTCGCACCCAAACCAAACACTAAATATCTTTTAGTGAAACATGCATCTTAATTTGTGATATTTCTATTTAGCCTTAGGATCAGTTTCATGGTAATGTTTACGCATAGCAACTTTATCATACTGTGCCCACTACCGTGTTCCTGCAGCAGATACAGTTAGGCATAATCTGAATATAATCATAGTGACCGTGCATATCTCCGTCCCATATTGCCTAGCCTGTACGAGTTAGAACTTAACATAGAATCATATCATTCACGCAACATCCAACCATAAACTTAGACCATGCATAAGGATCGCAGGCCCTGCGCCTGCACCCGACTCTCATCTCAGCCCACCGACCCTATCTATATGAAGGTCACGGTGTTTCGTACCGTAATGGACTTGGCATCTCTTATGTGTAAGCCTACAATCGCTTCGATACGGGATGCTAGCCCAGTATCCGAAGGATCCCAAACTTACAGATATCATAGCTTATCACAGCACTGGACGGTCGCAATCCGTCCGAATGTTGTGCACCATAAATACCACACATAATTCCCTCCTAGGTCGAACGGTCCCAGCGCCCCGGCGTAACCGTTCGAGGGAAGCCGTACCCGTGCACGGGCAATCCGAGTCCATTGACCATGCAATACGCGCCATAGCAAACACACATAACATTCCAACCAAATCCTCCATTTCATAAATATAGTCTCGATCCATAAACGGTTTCCCGTGCCATAAACGGTTTCCCGTGCCATAAACATATTCGCGTCTCATAAACATAATCCACCATTCATATGGGAAGCTCCGTCGGCGTTATGCCCTAACACATCCATATTGATGCACGACGCCCAATGGCTTAGACATCTCGTACTTGTATTCAACGCGTACCATTCATAAGTTATTCTCATAGCATAATTTCGTAATTACTTAGTCTTTTCGTAACATAAGTGCCCGAGGGCACGCTCAGCACCGTAATTAATATTCTACGCCTAGTGTTCAATGTTCTCGGAGCCGTGCACATGATGCACATCTCAATATCGTCTTTTAATGTTCTACCATCATTGCCCTACCTCAACTCGTACACTTGATGCACGTCGCTTCAATTGTTCGATTTGTTCAATGTTCTATCTTAGTGTTCAACACATACTTGGACCTTTCGTCGCCGAGCCACGCTCGCTAATTCGATAACATCTTACGCATACCATAACATATTTTATTAGACGTGAAGGAATAGGGAGAGAGAGTCAAGAACCCACCCACCTTAAGCCAATACGCCTTGCCGCCTCGTCGATTGAAGCGTCTCGCTTCCATAACTCGATCACATAGCTAACTCCCAGACTTAGCCATTCCTTTGAACTACTCGGTTGATTTGGCCTATCGCGCCCATACCACGATCCGTATCGAGCATAAAGGCATAGCCTACACACCAGATCAACCAACATTAGCACTTGCTCAATGGAACTTATCCTTTGTATCGATTCGATTCATAAATTCCAACCGACTCAAAGCTTACCTTTGGCCAACGTAACTCTTGCGATTCGCATCGATACTTCATCGGGTCAACGGAACTCTTCGAGTCAACGACTCAACGTAATGTACCGATACAGAGTGGGGCATTACACTCGCCTGCGGTCCTGAGCTGATAAGGTGAACAGACGCACAGAGTAATCACAGACCTAAAATAAGATACTATGAGTCAAACAGGGTTTTATAATGAAAAGGAAACTAATTTAAGTCATGAATGCAAGTCTAAGTCAAACTAGGTCAATCTAGGTCAAACTGAGTCATACTAGGTCATACTGGTTCATACTAGGTCATACCAGGTTACTGGAGTCAATCCAAGTCAAACTAGGTCAAACGGGTCAAAAGTTGACTTACAATTGACTTTTGGTCAACCCTGGTCAACTCTGGTCAACTCTGGGTCAACCCTAGGTCAAACTAGTCTAATGTTGACCAACTATTGACTTTCAGTCAACTGGTCAACTCTGATTTGGTTTCGGTCAAATCTAGTCACTTATAGGCTAAGGTTGACTCTCGGTTGACTTTTGTTGACTTTTGGTCAAAATGGTCAACCGAAGTCAAAACTGGTCTAGGAGCACTATATTTGATCATTACCAACCAAGAGAACCAAGTTCCAACCATATCTTTAACTCTAAACTCAAATACCTACATTACCCTTACCAACGTAATCCCGATACCTTGCCCAATACAAAGAAAATTCCGCTAATTCTCAAGATACTAGCCTAGGCTCCCTAAGGTAGTTAGATACTATCCTATCTAAGGGTTACCTACCAAGATACATAGGTTTCCTAGATATCTAATCTATCTTAGAACACATGTCGGTTTACCCTTATTACCTTACCAAGATATTCTCTAACTTCTAGTTAACACCCACATACCACACTCACTCATTCCCAAACAAAATTGACTCACATAATACCACACTCATAGGCTCTCACCTATAGGCTTACATATAGGCTAACACATATAGGCTACTAGCTAACTTCTATAGGCTCACACACACACACACAAGCTCACATACACACACACACATAGGCATATATTGGACTATTTTTGGGGTGCTCTAAATGGCCTGAACATGGACTGTTTTGGGAGTGATATAGGGCCTGTCATTGGCTAATACATAGGCCATCTAAGGCTACTAAGTGGCTGCCTATGGGGGTTATTTAGGACAGGTTTGGACAGCTATTAGGCATGGTTAAGGGTGGCTGTTAAGGCCTATTGTGTTGGCTGTCTAGGGGTATGTTAAGGGCTGTGTGGGGTGGTGTTTAAGGGGATATGGGGGCTGCCAATGCCCTGCTACTGCTGCTGTTTGGAGCTGCTGTTTAGAGCAGCTCCCCCCCTCACACTCTCAATACTCCTCACAAACTCTCTATCACTCTCTCAACACACCACTCATACACATACACACTAACATTCAAATCCTCCAATCTAACTCCCCCCCTTGGCCGAACTCTCACACCCCCTAAACACAAATGAAAACACATGACACACCATTGCACATATAATATAACATAAGCCACCAATATATATACATCTATATATATAGAGAACACACATATATATAGAGAGAGAATAACACACACACACACACATATATATATATATATATATATATATATATATATATATATATATATATATATATATATATATCTATATATATATATATATATATAAACAAGTGTCCATTAGGGATTTTTCCACTAGGACACTAGCCTACACATAGGACACTCCTAAAAGTCTCCAAAAGGATACGAAACGGACACAAATGGAGACACAACCATGGGGGTCATTCCTATGGGTCAAAAATCAACCTATATGCAAGAAAATGCAAAGGAGAAGGGATTTATACCTCCCGGTAGATCGAATCGAAGAAAAGGCTTTCCGACACGCCACCGACACGTAGGAATCCCAAACGAACACGAACGAGCTCTGAATCCTCCCAAACTTGGCTAGCTTCCTCCTTGGCTTGATTAGGGAAGGAAAGAAGAAGATTGGGTGGAAGAAAGAAGGGATTTGGTGGAGAAATCTATATAAAACCCTCTCTAGAAATTTGGGGAAGAACACGAGAGAGAAAGTGGAATGGAAAGGAATGGAAAATATCAAAGGGCTTGAGCCTATCCCCTCAATAGGTGGCCGGCCATAATGGGGCTATGTGTCCTATTATGGTAATGTCCAAAATGCCCCCACTAATCTATTCTATTAGTATTAGGGAAGGGCTAATTGGTTGGGGCTAAATTTGTCATTCTAATCTCTCTAATCACACTAATTCTATCCATAATAATTAGCCTAACCACTAACTAAAATAATTAGCATGTGGGCCGTGGCTAACTACTGTGGGGTTCCACTAGAGTCAACACTACCCCGGGTCCCCGATACTAGTCGGATTGAGCTGAATTCGAACCCGACTCAAATAACCCCAAAATAATATTATAAATAAATAAATAATTTTAAAAATATTCAAAAATGAAAAATAATAAAAATATCCCTATTTTTGAAAACTGGGGGTGACAAATCTATCCACCTTAAAAAAATTTCATCCTTGAAATTAAAACAAACAATAGTAAAATATCAAAATCACAAGTCATGGCTTAAAATTTAAAATAATTTAAAATCTCAAAAATCAAGCATGAATTAAATGACTAAAATTATAAAATTTAAAATTACTCTCAAATAGAAACTGGGTGCTATAAGTCTATCCACCTTAAAAGAATCATCCTCAAAATTAAAACAAAGTAAATACATAAAAATCATGCAAATCGATAATCGTATACGTCTGTCCAATCATCATGATACTCAGAATCTCCGTCATGCCAGTGAGCAAAGCTACGATAATCATAGAGTCCTCAACTACGGCACATACCTCTAGAATTATGGTATTTAAAATTTTCACATTGCCGCATGCTTGGCAGCAAAAACCTTAAATTCTCACACCCGAGAAATACGACCATAATTCGACTATATATCCTCACTATGCCTGCTAGCATGACCCTAGAGTATTCTAAAATCTCATAATCGAGGTGACCTAGCCCATACGACTTATCTCAGAAGGAAATCACATCACAAGAACAATTTTCATCCAATGATCAAAGAACAGATAGAATCGAATTTCATGACAGTTTATAAGAAGGCAAATGCGGAAAGGAGATCAAAAGATTGGAACCTGCTATCTGCTCTGCTACTGCCTGAGTGGGCTCAACTGTCATGGCGAAAGCTCGCCCCTGCTGGCTTCCTCTAGCCTGCTGTACGCCGTCCTGGCCTCTTCGGTTCCACTAGCGTGGCAATCCCTCAGCTTGTGGTCAGGCACCCCACAGTATAGGCATACGCCCAACCTCTTTCTACAGGCATCTCGAGTGTGTCCCTACTTCCCGCAGAAAGTGCACTGAGTAGCCTGCCCTTGGCCCCGTCCTTGGTGCTGCTGGGCATGAGCTGGTGCCTGCTGAAACTGTAACTGAGGCTGCTACTGCTGAAACTTCCTCTGCCGAAAATAAGGGCGCTTCGCCGGCCCCGCACTCAAGCTCGCTCCAAGAACGTTACTGCCCCTCTTCGACTTGAGGCCGAAGTCCTCCTCTGCAATTTGCGCCTCCATCAGGATCTGCTCGAAGGTCGCGTCACGTCTCCCAGAGGTACGAGTACGAACTGCATGTATAAGACCCCTCCGAAACTTCCGGGCCTTACACCCCTCATCCTGGATCAGACTGGGTGTAAACCTGCTCAGGCGGAAGAACTCCGCTGTATACTCGTCTACCGACGAGTTCCCCTGCACCAAACTGGCAAACTGTCCTCCAAAGCTGTCAAGGCCACATCTGGATAGAAATTCTCCTTAAAGAGCTTCCTGAAGTCCTTCCAAGACAAACCCCTCACCGACGCCTGCGGATCCGTGCGAAACCAAGTCAGCGCTATATCGAAAAACTAGCTCGCTGCAGACGTCACCCAAAGCCCTCTCGGGACCTCTGCCAACTCCAGACTCTGCTGGACATCCTCCAACCAGTCATCCGCGTATAGGATACCCTCGGTACCCTTGAACTCCCTCGGGTTCATCTTCCTGAAGTCTAGGTGCGTACCGGGCCTCCCCTGACCCTGCTGCTGAACTGGTGCTCCCTGAACTGTACCCGGTGCACCCCTCTCTACTGTTGCCATTTCCAGCTGATGTGAGTTCTCTATGCTCTGTCGTATCACCTCTGCCTGGCGGTGCTGTGCCTCGGCCTATGCTCTCTGGGTCTGCAACATCTGCTGCAGAAGGGCCATCATCCCCTGAGTATCAGTCGGTAGCGGAGGCAGCGGTGGGAGAATATCAGGAATGACCATGGACGGTCTCGCTGTTGGAGGTGGAAGACCTCCTGAAACCGTCGCTGCTGCTCCCATTGAAGGGCAGGGACTGAGGTGGCAGCTCCCTCAACTGCAGCTCCCTCTGCTGGAGGTGGAAGACCTCCGGGTACTATTGCTGCTACTCCTGCCTAAAAGGCAGAAACTGAGGCTACTGCTCTCTCGACTGCTACTCCTGTAGCCGGAGGTGGAAGACCTCCTGGATCTGACCTCTCTGGAACTGTACTAGGCCCTTTTACCTGAGAACGAGTCACTTTCATCCTGAAGACGAATTGAACCCAAGAGATCAATATGGCACAAGATAAGATATTATCAAAGGAGGACAATTGAATTCAAATGCAAGAATAGTTGTCATGGTAATCAAAAGATCAAAAATTTCCTAAAATGTGATTGAGTAACTCCTATCATACCCTAGATCTTACGTCCTAGTCGCAGGCTCGTAATTAGTACTCTAAGTCGAGCATCATTACGAGATTGCACTAATTACGACATAGACCTGCATGGGCCACCACAAAAACGTGTCACGACTCGCACCCTAAAGAGGGACACGAGCACGTGGTTACGTCCAGCCTACGCCGCAGAATCGACGGTAGAATGCTGTATATAGGGTCTGTAAATACTATGACTAAAACAGATAAAGGTACTTGTACAGTATATACACTCCGAATGGAGGTGACATATCAATACAGTCTCAATCACAAATATAAAACTAAGGTAGATAGCATGGAAAGGGAATATGATAGATGAAAGCAGGAAATAACTCCAAGATCCACACAAGTCCAGAGCTATACACAACAACCCAGAGTCACAGAAAATATATATAACTACTACAGTCTGAAAAGTACTAGCCGGCTCGCAGGCCAGGCAAACCTAACTAAGCTACACTACTCAGGGTGAGCAAAGTCTAGTGGCTCTACTAACAAGCCACGGTCCAGGTCTACTCCGTCAGACTCGACCCCATAATAGGTCGGACAATCTGCCTCAGAATCATCTGTAATATATCAACGGTATCCTGTCAGGAAAATGAGCAAGTACAAACACTAACAGCAGTTCCATGTGAATTGACAAATACTATAAGAGACAGTATAATGAAATACAAGACAAAGATATATGAAATATAGGGTAAAATCAGCAGGAAATGTAGAATAGATGTGAGTACTGAATAAGACGACAATATATATATAGGATGACTTAGGAACTATTCGGAAACCGAGTTACAACCCTTAAACCAAACAAGGACCGTGGTTGTAACTCTTCTCCCGAACAGAACTTAGCCTCCTATGATAAATAAATATAAAAATGTGACTTGAATTATTAGAGCGTTATGTGATCGGCTAGGGAATCATGGTAGGGTTATCCACATGGCCCGGCAATCCGCGGTGACCTCAACGGAAAGTTATGCCGGCCAACCTGGATAACATGGACATGGAGGTATCTGCTATACCCTACGTGAGGTGAGAGTGGCGCAAGCAAAATAGTGACATGGGGCTTTGATCACATAACCCCTAATAATTCCTCCATCCCCGAATAGTATCATGGATCCGGACATAGCACGTCATGACACGGGATTCAAAAGCAGGGGGCCAAGCCACTCCCAAATCGATGTCTATATGAGTACATGAAACATGGATATCACACACCAATATACTAATGAAATCCGGGAATAACATCTCATGACAGGATCCGACGTATACTAGTCCGTGAACCGTCGTGTCGGAAATCATGTAATACACTACAGCTGAATCCGATATAGTAGATATCAAGACAATGAAAACTATCAGTGAATGTACTCGCCTGCGGTCCTGAGCTGATAAGGTGAACAGACGCTCAGAGTAATCACAGACCTAAAATAAGATACTATGAGTCAAACATGGTTTTATAATGAAAAGGAAACTAATTTAAGTCATGAATATAAGTCTAAGTCAAACTAGGTCAATCTAGGTCAAACTGAGACATACTAGGTCATACTAGTTCATACTAGATCATACCAGGTTACGGGGAGTCAATCCAAGTCAAACGGAGTCAAAGGTTAACTTACAGTTGACTTTTGGTCAACTGATCAACCCTGGTCAACTCTGGGTCAACCCTAGGTCAAACTAGTCTAATGTTGACCAACTATTAACTTTCAGTCAACTGGTCAACTCTGGTTTGGTTTCGGTCAAATCTAGTCACTTGTAGGCTAAGGTTGACTCTCGGTTGACTTTTATTAACTTTTGGTCAAAATGGTCAACCGAAGTCAAAACTAGTCTAGGAGCACTATATTTGATCATTACCAACCAAAAGAACCAAGTTCCAACCATATCTTTAACTCTAAACTCAAATACCTACATTACCCTTACCAAGGTAATCCTGATACCTTGCCCAATACAAAAGAAACCCCGCTAATTGTCAAGATACTAGCCTAGGCTCCACAGGGTAGTTAGATACTATCCTATCTAAGGGTTACCTACCAAGATACATAGGTTTCCTAGATATCTAACCTATCTTAGAACACATGTTGGTTACCTTTATTACCTTACCATGATATTCTCTAACTTCTAGTTAACACCCACATACCACACTCACTCATTCCCAAACAACATTGACTCCCATAATACCACACTCATAGGCTCTCACCTATAGGCTTACATATAGGCTAACACCTATAGGCTACTAACTTCTATAGGCTCACACACACACACAAGCTCACATACACCACACACACATAGCCATATATTGGACTATTTTTGGGGTGCTCTAAATGGCCTGAACATGGACTGTTTTGGGAGTGATATAGGGCCTGTCATTACATAGGCCATCTAAGGCTACTAAGTGGCTGCCTATGGGGGTTATTAGGACAGGTTTGGACAACTATTAGGCATGGTTAAGGGTGGCTGTTAAGGCCTGTTGTGTAGGCTGTCTAAGGGTATGTTAAGGGCTGTGTAGGGTGGTGTTTAAGGGGATATGGGGGCTGCCAATGCCCTGCTACTGCTGCTGTTTGGAGCTGCTGTTTAGAGCAGCTCCCCCCCTTCACACTCTCAATAATCTCACAAACTCTCTATCACTCTCTCAGCACACCACTCATACACATACACACTAACATTCAAATCCTCCAATCTAACTCCTCCCCCCTTGGCCGAACTCTCACACCCCCTAAACACAAATGAAAACACATGACACACCATTGCACATATACAAATAAATATAAGCCACAAATATATATATATATATATAATATATATATATATTATATAATATATATATATATATATATATATATATATATATATTTTAAACCAAAGCCGGTGGACGACTCCATCCGACCTTGGCCCGGAGGTCGTGGCCACCGCCACCCAGCCACCTCCATGGGAGGGAGGGCTCGAAACCGGCCCCACCTCGGTGCACGGTGGTGTTACCAGTACACCACGACTCGATGTATATAGAATATATATATATATTATATTATATAATATATATATATAATATATAATATATATATATATAATATATATAACTAATATGATACAATATGATACATAGAAAAATACATCTCTAAACAATACAAATCTGAGATTTAATCTCTAAATAACATTCACACAATATATATATATAAAACAAGTGTCCATTAGGGCTTTTCACACTAGGACACGAGCCTACACATATGACACTCCTAAAAGTCTCCAAAAGGACACGAAACGGACACAAATGGAGACACAACCATGAGGATCATTCCTATGGGTCAAAAATCAACCTATATGCCTGAGAAAATACAAAGGAGAAGGGATTTATACCTCCCGGTAGATCGAATCGAAGAAAAGGCTTCCCGACACGCCACCGACACGTAGGAATCCCAAACGGACACGAACGAGCTCCGAATCCTCCCAAACTTGGCTAGCTTCCTCCTTGGCTTGAGTAGAGAAGGAAGAAGAAGATTGGGTGGAAGAAAGAAGGGATTTGGTGGAGAAATCTATATAAAACCCTCTCTAGAAATTTGGGGAAGAACAAGAGAGAGAAAGTGGAATGGAAAATATGAAAGGGCTTGAGCATATCCCCTCAATAGGTGGCCGGCCATAATGGGGCTATGTGTCCTATTATGGTAATGTCCAAAATGCCCCCACTAATCTATTCTATTAGTATAGGAAAGGGCTAATTGGTTGGGGCTAAATTTGTCATTCTAATGTCTCTAATCACACTAACCCTATCCATAATAATTAGCCTAACCAATAACTAAAATAATTAGCATGTGGATCATGGCTAACTAGTGTGTGGGTCTCACTAGAGTCAACACTACCCCGGGTCCCTGATACAAGTCGGATTGAGCTGAAATTTGAACCCGACTCAAATAACCCCAAAATAATATTATAAATAAATAAATAATTTTAAAAATATTCAAAAATGAAAAATGACAAAAATACCCTTGTTTCTGAAAACTGGGGGACACCGGTGATCTTCATCCCAGCTGGTCATCTATCCATTTCTGTTCATCCGCTTTTATCTCGTTCTAAACGAGAACGTTTCTGATCTAATCAGAAAACGTTAGTGGGCATTCATCACTGCTACTACGAAATTTTCTGTGTCTTCTTTGATGTAGCACATTAGATTTCTTTTCTCAGAATCCTCCGGGATTTCTGTCGTGCACCTTCTTTGAAGTGTTGCATAATTTTCAGTTTTCCATCGAAAATTACACCCCGGGACTAACAGTGTCCACGTCATTGCTTTTGGCGAGTTGGCCACGGGAGCAAGCATTCCTCACCGTTGCTTTTGGCGAGTTGGCCACAAGCTAGTATGCGTCGCCGTTGCAGTTGGCGGCGAGTAGGTGGAACTCGCTAGTGAAGTTGCCGAGTCATCCCCCTCCTTGCAAATACGAAAAAAATCCTCTCCTGGAAATTTTAATTTTCGATCCTTTCAATGAAAATTCCAGATGAACAAATAAAAATAAAATTTTAACCAACTAAAATTTTAAAGATTTTATGAAATTGCTAGAATTATCTTTATATAGTCATCTTAGAATTAAAAAAATATTATGTACAAATTGATGAAAATAAAAAATATGAAATTATTTATAATATTTTTCAATTTTTATATTTTATATTTCTGTTTGGTTGAACATTGTATTATTTAATTTCAAAAAATGAGAAAAATATTCGTATTTTTTGGGAATTCTTAATTTGTTGTATTATGTATTTCAAATTAAGAATTAAAATTTTGATTCCATTAGAATCAATCATTTAAAATCTTATCATATTCAAAATTAGTATTGTAAACTAATTGAATCTATAATTTGAATTCAATCTATAATTTAACAATTTATAACATCTTCTAATTTAAATTGATGTAATGTAAGAATATCTTATATCTTCATCTTAGAAGTAAAAAGGAAAAAGAAATATTAGGTGCAAACTTATTTATAATTTTCATCGAATTTTTTCTTTGTTTTCCTGTTCGGTTGAAAGTTGCATTCTTTTTTTTTTTCAATTTCCAAGAGGAGACAAATCTTTATATTGTTTTGGATTTTTGTTGTTGTCGTATTTTGTAATCCAATTAACAATTAAATTTTTGATTCCAATATATAATTTAAAATTTAAGTAAAAAATTAAATCTTTAACTTACTTCAATCTTATCTACAATTTAAAAGAAACAAAATTTATAGTCTATTCTAATTAAAATTAATGTCATCTAAAATTATATTATCTCATCTTAGAATTAAAATAGAAAGATAAATATTAGGTACAATTGGAGGGAAAAATTAAATAAATCTTATTTGTAAACTTTTATTATTTTGTTATGTTGAACATTGCATGCTGCTCACAACATGATTATCTTTTTCTATTGCATTTCATACTTTTAGTTCTAATGGTTTAAGAACAAGAATGGTATGATTGATCTCCGCTTAAAATCTTGCTATTTTATTTATTAGCACAAAGATTGATATGGCTATTGAGACTGCCATTTTTTATTGCAAAATTTGCTAAAAATGAAATAGTTCTTGAATCTCTTTCATCTTCAAATTGTGTTAGTCACGTACAGTAATGTGAAAACACGCTTTGTGCAGAGATCCTTATTATACATTAATCTTACGTCGATCTTATTGGGAAGAAAGCTCTAATATGGCAACTGAAGTCCATGTATCGTTTTATGCATAGATTAAGATTTTAGTTAAGTTGTGTAGATTTAAAGCTCAATCTCCATGTGAAATAGTGTACTTTCATCATGTTGTATCTACCTTCAATTGTATACCCACACCCACCATTATCTAAGCAGACAAAAGAACATCAACAAATACATATCAACGCCACAACCATCAATAATTTCACTTTTTTTTTAAAAGAAACAAACATATGCTAGAAAATTATAGTACTCTCATTATTCAGATAATCAACTTAATATTGGAGTTAGAAGTTCTTGTCTAAGATGTGCAACCTCCGGGGCCACCAAATAGTAAAACGGACCATCACCATCAACTTGGTAACAATAAGTTTGGTCTTCGTAACGTTTTAAGTTAAAATGTTATCACTACCACCACCAAAGAATAGCAATTGAACATCCTTAACATATGCAGCTTTTCCAAAACCTCTCTAGGGTAACGACCGCTTCCCATTGGAGGACTCTTCTGATTTGGATAGAAGCTCACTTCTCCACCCCATTGAAACTTAGAAGCACTTTCCGATAAACTAGTAAAAAGTGACTTTGGCCAATGACCTATTGGTTCATCTCCATTTGTTCCAGCATTTAACAACCAATCTCCAGTTTGTGAATCCTTACATTGAAGAAGGAAAATAAAAGATTAACATTCTTTATAAAACAAATAGAGATGTCAACACATACATTTAATTAAGTTCACTAAGTTATATAGTGTGAACAATATCTATTCAATAAAAAAATAGCAAATGCTAAGTTAAATGTGCCTGATAAGTAATAAGTTAATGTTTCCTAGCATTGTTAATTAGATAGATCCAACACTTCAAAATGTAAAAAAAGAAAAAAAAAGCTCAAAATCGAACTACTTTATTTTAATACTAAAGTATGGTATAATTTATATATAGATGCATTAACCAGACATGAATATAACAAACCTTGAAATTCGCATATAATACTTCGAACAAGTGGCGCGTACATATTCATTTGTAATGTGTTAAGCCATATTTAGGGACAATACAGCTTTTGCCTACTCACTTGACACATGTCCACTAGGAAGAAAAACTTGAATGATCACAACATACCAATATGTTCATCAAGTTGTTGCTATAGTTTTTCTTTTATTCATTAATTGAGAAATTACTATAATTAAAATGTGATAAAGTATTTTTTTGCAAATAACAGGAACCTAACTGCTTTAATATGCAACTTAAGTACGGGATCCCTTTACTTCTCTAAAAAAACACATTTTTAATAATCGCATGCTAAATAAAAAAATGAAACATGAAAAGATAAAACATACCTTGGATATTTGTAGAGTTATCTCGTATTGATTTCCATTAATTGTTGATACGGAATCAAGTTTTTTCCAGGAAAAAGGTTTGAAGCTTTATATTGTACAAAGCCTTCACATAACAAATTGAAGCATCCTCTTTTCTTACCCTATCACAAAACAAATGGATACGTATATTTAGAACTATTTAATCAAATAAAATAATTTATTACGTTAAAATTAGTGATAATCTTACCACCGTCCAATATAAAAGAAATGAGTATTATGATCTCCATATAATTTTGGATGTACCTAAAAGTCATGCAAAATAAACTTGTCATTGCTACATGTTTATCATGTGCTTTTGAAATTGGTCGTCAAGCAGTATATAAAAACAAGAATTATGTTAAGGGTTAGTGAGTTAATTAATTTGAAATATTGAGCTTATATGGTGTTAAAATGAAGCTAGAAGAGACCCCTATCATATCAAAGTTTTAAGAAGTGGCATTTCCATGTAAGAAATCATATATAGAGTACTGATTTGTTGTCCATACTTACATGCCATCCAGCCACTATTTCGTTATACTTTTCTATATCTTCATAACCATTCGCAACCCAAATTGCAGTAGTGCTTGATTGATCATCACCAACTTCTGGTAAGCCGTACACGTTTAGAGTTGCTTTCGTACCAGCATAGTTATACCATTGACCAGGTGTTTGTGGCCATCTTATGGCTGCAAGCTATAGAAAGGGAGTCAATTTTGTTAAAAACTAATTTCTTCTCTCCATATATAAATAATATAGATAGAATAATGAATACTACATTTTGGAAGTAAATTTAAGATAAGTATCAAATTGGCATATATCTATCAATTTCTCAAAAACAAATATATAAATCAATAACATGAAAAATATCATTATAAGTTATATACATGATGGATGTAGTTGTCTGTTGCATCATTAGGGAGCAATCCAGGCCAAATTAATCCATTTTGTGCCGTGACATTCTGTATAAAATAGAAGAACGAAAAATTGTTAAGCAATACAAACAAGAAAGAGGATACAAATATCTTACAAGAAAAACTAAACCCCATAGAAGAATTTCATTTGCTTACAACTTTATAAACATATAGAGCAATATGTTGATTCCAACATTAGACCCATCAAAACATAATTAATATAACATGAAGTATGCACATAAACAAAGGAAAAAAAACCTTATTGGTGTCATTATTTTCTTTCTTTTTGGTTGATATTTCCCTTCCATTAACTATCTCGACAAGAAGAAGAGAAATGAGAGCAAATATAAAAATAACAAAGTATAACCGAGAAGCCATGGCTAAGAATAAGACAAGCTTGGTACGTATTATATAGCATGAAAGGGCATTAAATTTTTAACATAATTTCGGAATGTAATAAAGTCTATATTTTATTTATTCTCTAAAATGGCTATCCAATTATTATTTTTAATTAGTTGACTAATATACATGTTTTGTATATTATAGTATATACTGTGAAAGAGCATTGGCTATCTAATTATTTATTTTAAATAGGTGACCAATATAGATGTGTTACATATTATATACTATAAAAAGAGCATTAAAATTTTCAATATGGTAAAAAAAAGAGGAAATAATTATATTTAATAACTTAAATTGAAGATTCAGTTATATACATCTAAGCCAATTATCAGCCTAAAATTGCAAGTCATTATTATACCCCCTAATAAAGTTTTAATTTGAGTAAAGCTTATACTATAAGCACCACAAAAATAACATAAAATCAATTATTACACTCATTAATTCAGTCTTTAACTCATTTCAAATCTTAATTCCATATCAATTTTTTCATCTCCCTCTTTACCTAATGCCAACTTTTTTTTAAAAACTAAAACATAATACCAATTTTGTTGCCTTGTAACAATCTAAATCCTTTAGAGTCGAGATGAATATTGATATTAGTAGATACCCATAATAGGAATTTTTTTTTTTTTTAAAGAAAGATCTCTATCTGATATTATATTAGAAAGATTTGAACACTCAGTATCTATCTACGAAATTTTAAAAAAAAATTGTCGTTAGAAAATCGAAATAAGATTTGTAGAAATTCGAAATAAGATTTGATAAATAACTTTTATCTTTTGGATTTGGAAATGAAGAAGTTTTTAATCTTTATTGTTCTCGTCACCAATCAGAAACCAAATCATGAGAAAAAATAAAATTGTAATTTATCTTTATCTTCAGTTTAATAACAAACTAAATAAAAAAACGAATCCTCATTAATGTTAAAAAATCATTCTAAATTAACTTCCATCTTATTTTCTGTCACTTTATCAAATCAAAATAAGATGTGATAAAAATAAATTTTATCTTATGTAATTGCAGGGGCGGCCCGGGGAGGGGTAAACGGGACGTGGGTCGAGGGCACCAAGACCCAATGGGCACCAATAATTTTGGAGTTAGTAATATATATATATATAGTATTAATATACAATAGAAGAGTTAGTAAAAGAAAAAAGAAACTGGCCCAATTCCAGAGATGAATTGATGGCCAACAATAAGTATTCCTGGAAATTGTTATTTTTAATTCTCGCTTTCTTCTTTCTTCTATTATTAATTGAATCACAAACTCCTATTTTTCTTTCAATTTATCCTTCATGTTCTCTTCTACTTTCCATAATTTTAAAATCTACTTAGGAATTTGAAAAGAATTGGAATTTTAGAATCGTTGAATTGACGTGAGTTGCAGCTAAGACAACAACTCACTAAAACGATGACGCAAGTTCCATTGAACAATCTTCAGATAATAAACTTTAGGTCTGAAATTCGAGTTTTAATGATGAACTTGATTGTTGGTGATGTTAATGGCGACAATAACTTTAACGATCTTGAGTTGCACTGCTGAATTACTGAATTTTGAGTAAACTGATTTTCAATTTTTGTATAACATACTTTGGAATGTTGTATTACGTAGTGGATTTTAACAAATATTAATGATAAGATGATTTGAGGATTGTTGAATTTGGTATTTAAATTGATTTGAGGATTGTTGAATTTTGTATTTGGATTTGGATCATGTGCGGAAAAGAAATATTCACTACAAAGATGTCATTTTCGTTGTTCTAATTAACTATTACGGAAAAGCCAATTTGATATTTAGATTGATCTAGTTTTTAGATGTTGTTAGTTGAACTTGAGTTGGAATGAGTTATGGTGTTTGATTATTAGACAATATGAAAAATGGAGCAAAAGTTTGTGTCTAGGAGTTTCTATTGATTTTGTAGAATATTTTATGGTATTGTGTTTAAACGTGATCAAGACGTTTCTACTTAAATTTCTATGGTACTATTTTTTCAACACGATGCCCTAAGTGTAAAATGCGCTAATGATAATGAAACAATGAATCTTCTCCAAAACAATTAACACTTTGTTTTCAATATATTCAGACAAGGGGTATCATTTTGAATTTCGTCTTGGGCATTAAAATACTCCGGGTCGGCCCTGTGTAATTGGAGATCAATATTTGTAAAAGATCATTAATGAAATTGCATTCAAATTTTACAATGATTTGGAGAAATCTACTTTTTAATCTTTATTGTTCTCACCAATCAGAAACTAAATTATGAGAAAAGCAAAATTTTAATTTATCTCTATCTTCAGTTTAAATAACAAACGAAATATATAACAAAGGTTAAAATTGATTATAATATATTGTCCAAGCTCTCTAGCCCAAGTGGTTAGAGAGGGAGCCCTCCCGTGGGCATGGAACGGCTGGGTGGTCGCGCCACGGTCCCAAGCTGGCGGCCTTAAGAAATGGACACCAAAAAAAATAAAAAAATCTAATTTATACTTCCATCTTCTTTTCTGTCAATTTATCAAATTCAAAGAAAATTTGATAAAACAACTTTTATCTTTTGGATTTGTAGATGAATATTCATAAAAGACTATTAATAGAAAGAATTGCATACATATTTTACAGTAATTTACAAGTACATCTTTTAGGCTTTATTGTTCTAGTATCACCAATCAGAAACCAAATCATGAGAAAAGCAAAAAAATTATTTATATATATCTTCATTTTAAAAACAAATTAAATATATAATAAATTCTCTTTACTGTTAAAATTGATACTAAGTTTTACTTCCATTTTTTTCTGTCAATTTCTCAAATTGAAATTATATTTGATAAAATAATTTTTATCTTTTGAATTTGGAGATGAATATCCGTGAAAGGCCATTAATAGAACTTGTATTCAGTAATTTGGAAGTACTTTTTAATCTTTCTCATCACCAATCAGAACAAAATTCATGAGAATGCCAAAATTTTAATTTATCGCTATCTTTTAAGTTTGATAGAAACGAAATATATAACAAATATTATGGAAAAACATTTATAGAAACAAAAGTTGCATATTATTTCCATTTACTGAACCAAAAAGCCTTTTACTTTAAAGTAAGTTGTATGTTTACATTAATCAATTGCTTCTTTTTTTTCTCATGCGCTCATTCAATTTTGTCGTTTTTAATAGTAAGAAAAATATGATATATAGAGAATTCAAACCTATGACCTCACACAATTCTTAATTTGAAAATATTCAAAAATGATTAAGAATGATGGATCGGTACAAATATTGGGCAACAAACATTTTGACATTTTTAAGCATTTCAAAATAATTTCAAATATTGATAAATACTTTTAAATTGGGTGTCTCAATAATTAGTAAATTAAAAAAAAATGAACCAACCTGAAAAAAACGTGAGAAGTTCACATGATAAGTTTGGGAATCTATCATGTTTGATCATATAGATGGTTTAAAGGGCTTCTAAATTCTGGCCATCATAAGATATCTCTGACTTTGTCTTCTGATGCCGCCTTCTATTGGAAGAAAACGCTAAAACTATTTTTCCAAACAAAGAAGTTGTGAGAGAACCGAAAAAAATTATACAAAATCAAATGTCAAAATCATAAAAAAATCAAAGGCAGACACAAAAAAAATTTGACGTGAAAAATCTTTGCGAAAAACCCATCGGACGATCGAAGTCCAACCCTGAAAACCTCCACTGAAAAAAAACATACAATTCGATTGCAGACTCTGAAGAATATGATATGTCGAAAAATTATTCGAAACTCTTGCTTCCTTTTTTATATGTTTTTTGAGATATATTAGGCATAGGAAACACCTAGTATATATAGCCTCAAATCCACAACTAAATTGAGGTATTCAATTATATATAAGAATACTCAATCCCATTAATTTATTTCTATTATAATAAATACTCAATCCAACTCCATTGAGATATTCTTGATATATATAAATACATAATCCAAATCCAATGGAATATTTCTATTATATATAGGAATACCCAATCCCGATTTAAAACGATATTAATCTCTATCTAACTAGGAGCCCACCTCCTATTTAAGGAGAGCCCATTTGCTCTTTTTCCTATAAAATATTTTTTTTTTTTGATAATAGGATATGCATTAATGTGTTAAAGGAATAACAGAGTTCATGTCCAAACGAACATGATCTTCAATACAAGAAGGAATCTCCTTAAAAGAGAGGTAGAGTTTGGGAGATTGGAAACCAAAGCTGCATTTGCTAAGGAGTGTGCACATTGATTTGCATTTCTAAAAGAGAAGGAAAAACTCAAATTTGTAGCAGTATTTTGAAAGTTTCTCGCGTCTTCAATGATATGCCTAGCTCTCCAGGGAACCACATTGGTATGGAGATTGATGGAGTCGATAAGAGGTTTACAGTCTCCTTCAATAACAACATCCATTAATCCTTCATTCTTGCAGATGTCAAGTGCTAGGCGTAATCCTAATGCTTCAGCTTCAATTGGAGTTCCCCCAAATTCCATCCTTGATAAAGCAAGCTTGAATCCCCCATGAGCATCTCGAAGAACTGCTCCAGCTGATATTTTCCCATCCAAATAAGCACCATCAAAATTAATCTTCAATTGGTTAGGAGAAGGAGGAGTCCAGGCAAGTAACCGTTGATTCCTGAGTGTAGGTACATCCATGCTTTGGTCATTAGTAAGAAATGCATCATTCCTTTCCTTTAGGTGCAAGGAATCTTCATATATCCTTCTATCATTTACAGGATGATGGTCGAAGATAGCTCTGTTCCTGTATGTCCATATAGTCCACATTTGATAGAAGAGGATAGCAATCTTATTGGGATCACCTTCCTTAAGAAGAGCAGTTGAAATGGAGGATACAGAAGTATCTTCATTGATGAGAGGT
The DNA here is from genome assembly GCA_029216955.1 of Iris pallida. Taxonomy (NCBI): domain Eukaryota; kingdom Viridiplantae; phylum Streptophyta; class Magnoliopsida; order Asparagales; family Iridaceae; genus Iris; species Iris pallida. The sequence goes on from JANAVB010008338.1 coordinate 34,679, forward strand.
CCAATAATAGAGTTGTGGCGCCAAGAACTTCCTGTGGTTGGGCAATGAAACAAGAGATGGTTAGTAGTTTCAAAACATACCTTGCAGAGGGGGCAAGTAGCATCTATGCCATTGATTCGATGATGGATATTAGCATTGGTGGGAAGGGAATTAGTGATAGCTCTCCAACCAAACAGCACCACCTTTGGATTGATATAATTGAGTGACCATAGCCTTTCCAA
>JANAVB010008339.1:0-24846 GCA_029216955.1 Iris pallida
CTCAAGGGAAGCTCAGAAATCTCACAATCCCTGGAGTAAGATGATAGGTTACATATGTCATTTAGTCAAATTAAGGATATAATATATTTATATACATGCATATATGCAGTTGCACAAGTCTTTTAAAGAAATTCGCATATTTCCTTTATTTATTTATGATTCATCGCCCTTGACCGAGGACTTGTCGTTTCTAAACGACCTAGTATTTGTTCACTAGGTGAAGAAAAGAAGACGCCTCCGTCGAAGTATCGCCGCACTACAACGAGGAGTAAATTGTCTGGATTACCTATAGTTATGACCAGCACTATCGCAGTAATCTTGTAAATTACTTTTGTAATAAACTTGTAAAAGCATTGTGGAAAAGTTCCCTGTATAATAACTTTACTATTTTAATACCATGTAAACCTTGTATTTTCCATTCTTGCTGATGATTACAGGCGACAATCGCGGTTTCGGCGCGTAGCCTGGAGATGTGTTATGGCGTCCCCGTTTCAAATATGGGAAGCGGGACGTGACAGTAGAATAGGAATTTTTTTTTTTTTTTTTGAAATGGGATGTCCTTAGCAAGTCATAGGGTGTATATAGCCGGCCCCTTAATTTTTTGGTAGAGGCAAGGGTTCAACATCCGCCCTCCTATTATAATAATATTATTATTATTATTATTATTAGGAAAAATTTGAGTGGCACCCACATTTGTTACGCTTATTTAAGGTGCACCCCACATGATTACATTAATGCATAACACCCCTCACTTGGACAGTTTCTGTCTAAAACTAACGATCAAATTTTTTTTTTGACAAAAATGCCCTTGTCCCCTTTTGTGTCCCCCCTTCCCATCACACGCGTCCTCCGCCCCCCGCCGTGCTCGGCCCCCTCCACGGCGTCGCCGCTCTCCCCCCTCCCTCCCCGACCTCGCCGCTCTCCCCCACCCCCTCCCCGACCTCGCCGCACCGCCCCCCTCCACCCCCCCCGGCCATCACCACCACCACCATCACCATCACCATCACCATCATCATCACCACCACCACCATCAACCATCATCACCGCCCCCCCTCCCGCTTCGCCCCTCAGCAGCGCGCGGCGGCGGCAGCGGCAGCGCGCGCGCGGCGCGGCAGCAGCGCGCGGCGGCGGCAGCAGCGCGCGGCGGCAGCAGCAGCAGCGGCGGCAGCAGCAGCGCGCGACGGTGGGGGCTAGGGGGCGGAGCGGGAGGGGGGGCGGTGATGATGGTGGATGGTGGTGGTGATGAGTTGATGATGATGATGATGGTGATGGGGGGTATTTTCGTCAAAAAAAATTGGTCAACGGGGTTGACCGTTAGTTTTAGACAGAAACCGTCCAAAGTGGGGGGTGTTATGCATTAATGTAATCATGTGGGGTGCACCTTAAATAAGCGTAACAAATGTGGGGTGCCACTCAAATTTTTCTTATTATTATGGGAGACAAATGATGGAAGTAAGGAGATTCCAACCAAATTTCATTCATGGTAATCAATAAATTCAGCAGGACAACATCACAACTATGGGAGAGCTGTCAAAGTTGAAAAAGAGAGAATCTAGAAAGAATAGACAGATCAAGATACGCATTTTGAATGCCATTAGAAGCACCCGTAGACATATTTGCCTCTGTGGCCTCAATTCATTAATTATCATACTTTTCTTTCTTTATGAGAACGATGTACAAATAAAGTATGAGATCTCCACTTTTGGCCAGCATTCGTGATGTTAATAGTAATAAGTTGCAAAAAAAGCAAGCTTGTCGTCAGCATGTATGATGCTGATAGCTGATCAAAGTATTCATTAGCATGTTGACAACTTGCAAGAGATGTAGTCTTTTTTTAATTTTTCCTAAAAGTTTTGAAAACATCTACAGATTCTATACTGTTAATACAAGAAAAACATATATATGGTCCTCCATATTTTCCTTCCAAGAAGAGGGATATAAATATATGCCCTCCATATTTCAATGAGATTGCGACATGTAGCTCGGTTTGATATTTTTGATAGAAAATCCAAAGACGACTCCATGACCTTGACAGAATGAACAAAGGAGAATGACTGAACGCAGGCGCACATGCACTAACGACCAGCAAATTTAACCGTATCATTTATTCAGATTACAAGAAAATAAGTCTTTAAGTTCTTGACAATTTTTTTTTACCGTTAAAAAAAATTTCTTGACGGTTCAGCTACCGTCATCAAGGTCAGAATTTTAAAAAATTACAATATTTAGCTCAAATATGACTAGATTATTTGAAAAAGCATATCCGGCTCCGACCTTTGGGGGCGACTGCGTTGGTTCGCAATGACGTGGCAGTCAGCCACTGTCCCCCTACTAGCTTGGCCCACCCCGGACCAGGGAACGAATGCCTGGACGTCATGTGGCTGCAGGCCAGCACGGTCACGCCCTTGAGGCGGACAACGCAGGTATTTATATGTAAAGACTTTCTTAGAATTTCGAATCATTTTAATTTTATCAGAAAATTATAGTTTGTGCTATTCTTCCTATTTTTTTCCCTCCTAATAGTAAATTATCTTTTCCATTTTATTTCTCCATTTTGTCTATTTAATTGCTTATGCATCAAATTACTCTATTAGGAAATTTTCTATGTACACGGCTGTTTCTGAGCATGTACAAGCTGTACGATCGCACATGGCCCAAAAAACTGAAGATCCTAAAATTTTTTAACCTTATATATTACTATAATGTGAATCATCATTTTCAGATTTAGATGCCCCTATTTTTTTTTAAAATATTTTTTATTATTTGTACATAGTCTTTAGAATTTTAAAAACAACTCTGCCAATATTTTTTATTATTTGTACCAATACTTGCACTCATAGCTTGATCTATCAAGTCCAATTCTCCGAACGATCCTTGCACTCAAAATCTTCTTGGTTGTTTATCCAAGAATTATATATATCTTGTTGTAGTTTTCTTCTTTTCTCAAAAGAAAAATTTTCAACTTTCTAATTGGGAATATTTTAGATGGATACCTGGATAAATTTTCTAGAGGTAGCTATTATCTTGGATACACCTTAAGCAGGGGCGGATCAAAAAATTGTAACTTAGGTGGGCTACCATAAATTTAGGTAGACTACAAGTGGACTAACCAAAATAAAAAAATAATAATAAAAAATAAAATTTATATGGAGAAAAAAAGTATTAAAAAAAAGGGGTGGGCTTGAGCCCACCCCAACCAATGCATGGATCCACCGGTGCCCTTAAGAGTGCATGACTTGGTCAGAAAAAATTTGAAGCTAAATTCCATAGTTTGTATTATCGGTCGATATTGATATTGATCGATGACGACATTGGGGGTCTCTTTCCCACTTACTTCGGTAAAAAAAATTGAACTAAAAATAATAATTGACAAGGATGTAAAAGCATAGTAATGTTGTAAATATGTAAACGAAGAAAAACTAATTATTTATTTGCAAGTAAACCAATCAGAAATAAAGACTATTATTTTATTCAATTTTAAAACTATTATGAAACAAGACACAAAAAATTTGTAAATTATACCTAAATGTATTACATATTTTTTCTTCTAATTTTTGAATAATATATTAATAATTAATTCTTTTTCGATTAAAAATTCAATACCGAGATATTAAAACCTGTCACCCGCACCTGATATAAGGGCACGAGGACGTGGGTATGTCCAGCCTACGCCGCAGCATCGACGGTAGAACACTGTTTAGGTCTACTATACTATCTAATACGTCTCATGAATATATATATATATATATATATATATATATATATATATATATATATATATATATATATATATATATATATATATCACAACCTATCAATGATATCTCAACTCCATAAGAAGAACAATATAATGATAATACTCATACTCAATTACATTAAATTATAAGAAAGATAAATGACACGATAATGACATAAAAGATATCGAATGATAATCCAAGAGAAGTCTAAAAACATAAATATAACTCAAATCCACATCCAAAGTCTACGAGTCTAACTATCTCAACATAAACATAAACTCAGAAATAATAACTAACATCTCAATGTATCTTAAGCTGGAGACAAATCCAGTACTAATAGCTAAATTATCTCAGTCGCTACTAGTAGTGTCTCCTCCGCTGGAACTAGTCCCTTCTGAGTCGAAAGTCTTCAGGTCTACTTTTTCTACATCAAATTGCCGATAATGTATTTACCGATCGATACTCGTAGAAAAAGTCCGATGTCGATTCCGGTATCGTTATTACAAACCATCTAAATTCTTGACATGAAATAGCTTATACTTGTATAACGCATTGAAACACCAAAATCATAATGCAGGGCCGGCCCTGAGCAATTGGGAGCTCGAGACAAATTTTTTTAAATGGACCCTATACATGATGTAAAAAAAATTATAAATAAAATAAATATTTGTTGTAGTCAAGATTAACCAAGTATCTCTTAAATACAAGTCTAGCAATTTAATCACTACACCACAATACTTTTTGTTAAAATAAAAGAGTATATGATACATACTAATTTTATTATAGACAGTTTCATGTTGATGTCCCCTTTCGACGGAGGTCCTGGGCCGTCGTCCGGCCTGCCCTGGGCCAGGGCCGCCCCGGTATATAACTGATAACTTTTCATAAACGATCATCACATCTTGATCCAAACACGGACAGAAAAAGAAGTCATATAATGCTTCCAAAACCTCCCACCTATGCACCAAATATCTGGGAAACCAAAACAAATCATCTTGAAACATCATCATCAACCCCTTGTATGGCTTCAAGACGTTTCAATTATCGGGAATCCAATACGTACGGTACATATACGCTACAGATACGTACGTAGGTTCGTACACCCTATATATGCGTATTATATATAATTCTCTACGTACACCCCTACCAGCCAGCTGCCCAACTATCAATGGAACATCTGCTCTAGCGCGATGACCATCGCCATCAGGGGCGGATTTACTGGTGGGCTGGGGTGGGCTCCAGCCCACCCATCCCAAAAAAAAAAAAAAAAATTTGTATATGTAAATGTAATGCAGCCCGCGACTAAGCCCAGCCCACCCAGCAAGTCAGCAACCCGTTAACCTTTTTATAATCCAACCCGGGAAACCATATAACCCAAAAATTTATTAGGGTTCTCACAGCCGACCAAAAAGTTCTCACAGGTCTCACGCCGCTCTCTGTGCGGCGCCGCGCGCGCGCAGACGGATGGGACTCACCGGCGCCCCTCCCGTCAGCGTCACCGGTCTCGTCGCCGCAGTCCGCACCCGCACCCGCACAGCTAGGTCTAGGCGCCGCGCGAGCGAGTCCCATCGGTCTCCGATGAAGGTCTGCTGCCTCTCTAAACTCTGAAGTTAAAACCCCTATCTAAGGATGTTAAAATCCCTATATTAGAAATTGAATTTAATCTAAACTCCGATGAAGTCCCATCGGCCGCGAGCGAGTCCCATCTTGGCCGAGTGGCGACTGGCGAGTGCTGTTGGTTAATTTGAGGGACTCAGGGTCACTGGGTCATGGAGGCAGCACACCAGCCGCGCCGGCGCCGCACAGGTTAATTTGATTCCTGTTAATTGCTTAATGTTGAATGTTAATTTGATTCCTGGATTTGATTCCTGTTAATTTGCTTAATGTTAATTGGTGAAATGATTAATGTATATGAAAGTTGAATGTTAATTTGTTTCCTGGATTTGATTCCTGTTAATTGATTAATGTTAATTTGCTTAATGTTAATTGGTGAAATGATTAGTGAAATGAAAGTTGAATGTTAATTTGATTCCTGTTAATTGCTTAATTTAATTTGCTTAGGCTGTGTTTGATTAGGTTGTCTTAAGCAACATGTTCATTTATGAAATTCAGACATTTGGACTGTGATGGCATTATAAGAAATATTTTATGTGTAAATTTTTTTTAGTGTATTTTAACTTCAGTCCGGGGTAAACTTAAATTCTGGCTCCGCCCTTGATCGCCATCGCCAGCGACGCGTCGAACCCCGGCAGGACGGTGAGGCGGAAGACGTCTCCGCCGAGGGCGACCCCGGAGGCGGCCTCCTTGCGTCGGACCTCCACGATGGGGCGCCGGAGGCCGTCGTAGACGGTGCAGCGCAGCCGCGAGTAGGAGCCCACGACGGAGTAGGAGCTGCAGCTGCCGACGCCGCGGGAGGTCACGCTGGCAAGCCCCTTGGAGGGGAGGAACGGCACGCGCTTCTTCACGGAGAAGCGCGGCCCGGCGGCTTCGTCTCCGTGGTAGATCAGCCAGTTCTCCCCCAGGCTCAGTCTCTGCATGCATGCGTGGCAAAAAGTGTAAATTGGGCCATGTCATATCTATATTGCTACAAAATTAGCTCACAATTAATTGTTCAATTTTTTCATATAAGCACGCACGTATTTTAAATGTTTTTAATTAATTAATTTTACTTGAAAAGAGCAAATGACATCAGAGAATAGTAAACTATATATATTTTTTGCTCTTTTTTTTTTCTATATGTAATAACCTAGATGCCCTCACTAAATCTAATAAATAATTTAAATTTATAAAGTTAAGTAAAGATATATTTGGAAGAAAAGCAAATATGGTAAAAACAACCTTTTCTATTATATAGTAGTACTACTAAGTATATATGCATGTGTGTTATACTTATTTTAACCGTATTTTAATTAATTTTTTAACAGTTTTAACTGGTAAAGTTAGGATAAGACATATTTGAAATAAGTTTTTTGTTTGTAGATTTAATTATTTTTATTATATAGTAGTATAGATAGATATGGGTGAAACCATCATTTGGAGGGATGGGCTCGGCCCACGTACCCCCAATTTTTTTTGGCTTTTTCTAATTATATTATATCCTTGTAGGTAGATTAAATCATACTAAACAAAATTTACACTTTCATAAATTGTTTAAATGTAGCTAAATTTTTTTAAAGCTGTAAATAAATTTGTTCCTCAAGAACTATGTTACTGTTAAAGTTATCGGGACTGCTATTTGGCCCGCGGGCGGACCAGCCCGCCCGCCACGTGGCCCTCTCCCATTGGTCAGTCAATGGCGCGGGCCCCATGCTAACAGGGGAGGGCCAATGGGAGAGTGCCACGCAGGCGGACGGGCTGGCCCGCCTGCGGGCAAGAAAGCATTTCCGTAAAGTTATACCATAATTGACGGAGTATATTTATTTATTTGCAATGCCACAGTTTATATATTTTTTTTTTCAATCCAACTATTTTTAATTGGAAATGATATTTGGACTGCAGTCTGTGATCGTGTGTTGACCCACATGCCACGTGGCCGAATCACATTCTCTCTTTATTTGTTTGGATTCGTCAGACCTGCTAATGGGGGTCAAGACTGGGGTGTACATAGCTTTGTCCAATTTCAATTGTTCTGAAGAAAAAATTAATTCTTATAATTCTAATTAAATAGTTTATAATACTATAATTGGTGAACTGAGATTCCATTCGTTTTACTGTAATAATCGCAATTGTAATATGATCAAATGAATTTTTTTATTTGATTATATTGTAATTACAATTACATTAAGGAGGTCTGAGTTTGTTATAGTATTGTTGAAGTGTGTATGGTTGTGTTACCTTTCTGCGGACGGTGAGGAGGGACTTTCCGGAAGCGTCCATGAGCAGGATCTCGCCGTTCTTCGCCGAGTAGTTATCGACTCGGAAGGCTAGGTTCCCCTTCCCGTCGAACACGGTGAACCCCTCGAAGTTGAGCAGCAGCGACTTGCGCCACACCGTCAGCACCGTCTCTCCTTCGCCGTCTCCTCCTCCTGCCGGCGCAGGCGTGCACGAACCCAATGACGATGACGACGACGAACCGTTCCCCGTCGAGTGGTTCGGATAGACCTTTGCCATTCCCCGGCGCAGAATTATTCGGGAAAGAGAGGGAGAGAGAACGAGTGGTTGTGGTTGGTGATGCTGAGGAGCTCTATGGAGTTTGTGTGATGCGCCTATGTAGTATGTATAGACGAAGAAGATCCCGTTGGAAAACTTGGGAGAGGACCGCGCGCGCACGCGTGAAGGTGGATGGGCCCGTGGGGTCGCGGGGGAGTTGGGCCGGGCGCGAAATTTTTGGGGTTTTGGAAGGGACACGTGGCCACCAGCGGGAAGATTTATGCCGACCAGTTGTTTCTGGCTCTTCTCTTCTGGGCGGCAAAGTAGTGGGCCCTGCTGGCCGGTGGATTGTTTGGGGAGGGTGTTGGTCACAATGTTGTAAAAACCGGACCTGACCAGCGGTTAGACCGGGTCCAACCAGTTTAAGCCAAAAAATTGGTCCGGTTCGACTAAAATCGGATCTTTTAAAGAACCGTAAATTTTTTGTCAAAATTGGGTTCAATCGGTGAACCAGTCGAACCGGTTCACAATTGAACCGGCCAATTTTGATTATTTTTTCATTGTAAAAAACTTTAAAATAAATTATCATGTGAAATTTGGACCTTATGATTCTTTATTTGGTTTTAATCGACCTTATAGTTGTAAAATTAAACCGAACTAACATACTTATGACCAAACCAAACTAAACCAAGAAGTAAATATGGATATTTACCTATTTGAACCAAACCAAACCAAGTCTATTGACCCCGGTCCAACCTATGCCAAAAAATTTCGGTTCGATCATCGGAACGGTTTTTAAAACATTGGTTGGTCATGAGTTGTTCCATTTCAATCAAATTGTCAAAAATCGCATAAATTAAAATTTTAAAAATATAAATAGAAACTGAAATTATCTGAATCTATAATCAATTTGAACTCAAGTGTACGAAAAAAAATGTTACATAAAAAAATAAATAAAAATTTATTATTAAAAATATATATTATTTTTAGGAATTAAACTCAAGCAACCAATAAAAATATCGCCAACCTTAACCACTTGAGTTAGAATTATTTAATTATATACAAATCATAGTTAAAAAGTTAGTTAATTTTTTTTAAATAATTATTAGAATATTCAGTTAGTTGTTTATTTATCTATTATTATTTTAATTTATTTAAATGGATGATATACATACAGCTTGGACGCCCGTTTCCATATATATTCATATCTATTATTTAACGAGCATGTCATAAAGTTCGAATTGTGGTTAAATTATATTTAAAAATATAATTTATACATGATTTTATTGTATTTTGACTAGCTGTTAAATTATCAAAGTTAGCTTTTAAACACATATTTGAAATTGTGTTTTCAAGATATACGCATTTTAAATCATAAAAAATGCATAAGATTGAGAGTATTTACATAGTGTGGTATTTGTTATTCTGTTTTGGACTGAAACCCACAATCGAAATCGAAACCGAAATCGAATATTTTTTTTTATATCTTTAAAATGACCAAAATCGAACCGAATATCTTATTTGGTTCTCGGTCCGGTTTGGCTCTCGGTCCAAAATCGAGTAATGCACACCCCTAGGGTTGGTTCGATATATATAGGACTACATTCGCTGAAAGTGCTGCGAAAAGTATCACTCTTGAAGATGGCGTGGCGGCTACTTGAAAGTAATTCTATATAGGCTAGATGGACCAGGAATAGGTACTGCCGAGCAAATAATTTTTGGACCCAAAGGGTGAACAACAATTTCTCGGTCACGTATAAAAATATACTCCGAGTAAGGCCGAAGCTGAAGGAGAGAATTATCAGAGTAATACACGATGGCGTGAGCACGAACTTGTGGTTGGATCCATGGATTAACCACAGTAGTATGATAGATCGGTGGGGTTGGCCGATGTATGACCTGTGCGGGCATGATGAGCCTCTGGTTGTGCTCATCCACGAAGGCCAATGGCGTCTGGACAATCGACTGATTGGTCAATGGATGCTCGATGACATCGCGTCTATAGAACTGCACTCAGATGAGACAGCAGATAAGTAGAGCTAGGAAGGACCGAGTGACGGCCAATTTGTAACTAAACTGTGCTACGAGCAGATCCGACCACGTCGGCCACGAGTCAGTTGGGCTGAGGTCATCTAGTATAAGAAGGAGGCGATGAAGATGAAGTTGTGTGCTTACAAGGTAGCTCGAGATAGACTATTCACTAAGGAGAGGTTGAATAGATTTGGAATCCTCGCGAATGATGTTGCATGTGTCCTATGTACGGGGGGCATTGAAACTAGAGACCATCTATTCTTTCAGTGCCCTACCACAAGGTTTATATGGCAAAAATGTTGGACCAAGCTCGGCATCGCAGGCGGACCGAGGAGAGGACTATTGGAGACCGTCGAAGAGATCAGTACTGATCTGAAAAGACAAAGTCCGGACACATACAACAAAGTCCGGCTTCGATTACTGTCAGCGATATGGCATATATGGAGAGAACGAAACTGACGTATGTTTGATGGAATGGCCACTACTACTCAGGGGATCATAAATAATATTGAGACAGATGTACGAATTATGGAGGGTTAACCCTGTACGAAGTTGTATATAGTGGAGGAGAGACTGTACTGGCTGTTTTTTATCATTAGCAATAACAATTACCCATTCTTCAAATATATATTACCCATTCTTCAAATATATATATATATATATATATATATATATATATATATATATATATATATATATATATACTGCAAGAAAAGGCACCCATAAGGGGCCATTGCCAACTGCAAGGCATCACCCATTTGGAAGCGTCTGATTGCGTGGAGGGAGTTGGGAAAGAACTACATTCAGATGCAGATCGATAGGGGCCAGCTCAGGTTGCTGGTAGAGGCACCCATAAGCGTCTGAATGCGACCCGCTTCAGGAGAACTAGACTGGAACCGGGCGGCTCAGGTTGCTGGTAGAGGGGCCAGCTCCTTTCTCGGTTGCCGGGCTTTGATCCGATGATAGGGGATAGGATTTCAACCGTTTGGAAGCATTTTTCGGGGAAGAAGCGGTGGCTGCAGTCAGAAGTAGGGGATGCTCGATCAAGCTAATGATGATACGTTGTTCTGGTCTGCGTCGTCTAGCGGTCAGTTCTCTCTCCGGTCGGCGTGGGAGGTGACTCGCGAGAGGTACGTCCCCGTACCTGTGTTCGAGAACATTTGGGGTAAATGTCTTCCCATTAAGTGGAGTATCTTGTTGTGGCATATTTTACACGGTAACCTTCCTACTGACGACATCGTCAAAATCATGCGGTTTTGCATTGCATTCCGCTGTCACTGTTGTGTGTATGGGGAAAAGGAGACTTTGTGCCACAAGCTTGCTGAGGGGGAGGACGCCACGGAACTATGGAACGGCCTAGAGAGGAATGGAAGGCGGTGAACGGAGGGAAGGATATCAAAACTCGTATTGATTTCTGGTTGCATTCGAATAGGAAAGAGTAGAAATAAACACAGGTACGAGGAATATTCATTTTCGAAGCAACAATTGGATTTCGAAGCCATTCGGCAGAAGGAGAAAGTATGGAGGTTGGAGCCTGTTAAAGCTTAGTTTTCATGTTAGTTTTTTTTTTGGGTGTCTATTGGGTGGGTTTACTCGTTTTGTTTTCGCAGCCTCTTTGGCTTGCTTTCGAGTTTAGCGGGCGGGTGATCATTTTGTAATTGCCTGCTTTCCTGTTTCTATATATATATATATATATATAGGAAAATTCTACAATACATCCGCTGGAAATGGATGTATCGATACATCCGAAATCTGGACCGTTGGATTTTAATCCAACGGTTCAGGTTTAATTCAGATAAAATAATACAGGAGACATCATTTAATGCTGATTTAGACTTCTAACCTGTTGGTAACTTGCTTTAGCAGGTCATTCTTCACTTTAATTTTTTCAATGAACACCCTAAATTAACTCATATTTACTCTCTCAAAATTCCATCCAATTTAATCTGAACCTTTTTTTTTTTGGGTTACAGGCCATGGTAGTCGTGGTGGTGTTGGTGGTGGTGGAAAGAGAAACGGAGATGAAGAAGGAAATAAGAAACGGTTCGGATCGCGTCGAACGTCGTCGAGCACCCCTAGAACAACGAGGAGTACCAGCTGCGCCGAGAAGAATCGGTCCGCTTCGCGTCGGACGTCGTCGAGGCCTCCTCGAATAAGGAGAAGTACCAGCGGCGCCGCTCTAATTTTACTGTCCATGCCATTGTCTGAAATTTTATTTTTCATTAGGAGTACCAGCTGCGCCGAGAAGAATCGGTCCGCTTCGCGTCGGACGTCGTCGAGGCCTCCTCGAACAAGGAGAAGTACCAGCGGCGCCGCTCTAATTTTACTGCCCATGCCATTGTCTGAAATTTTATTTTTCATTTAACAATTTAATATTTTGTTAATAAAGCTACATGTCATGGTGGTGGTGGTGAACTGAGGAAACCTGCTTCTGAGGTCGGGCAGATTATTTTTTAACTTTTCTAAAGATAATATTTTCGAGGAGAATATTTTTTTTGGACAAAAAATGGCCATTCTCTTTGCTTTTAACACGGAGAATGATACATTTAGGACGGAGAATGGTACATTTAGGACGGAGAATACGGCGAATGGCCATTCTCTTTGCTTTTAATATGGCGAATGGACGGTGAATACGGCGAATGGACGGAGAATGGCCATTCTCTTTGCTTTTAATATGGCGAATGGACGGTGAATACGGCCAATGGACGGAGAATGGCCATTCTCTTTGCTTTTAATACGGCGAATGGACGGAGAATGGTACATTTAGGACGGAGAATGGACGGAGAATACGGCGAATGACCATTCTCTTTGCTTTTAATACGGCGAATGGACGGTGAATACGGCGAATGGACGGAGAATGGCCATTCACTTTGCTTTTAACACGGAGAATGGCCATTCTCTTTGCTTTTAATACGGCGAATGGACGGAGAATGGTACATTTAAGACGGAGAATGGTACATTAAGGAAGCCGACAAAAGCTCGTTCTCTCAAATCTCTTCTTTGTGTAAATTAAATCCAAGGAAGACACAATCCCTAATTTTAGTTATTGCTTAGCAGAGTCTGCTTAGTTGTTGTAAAATTGTGGTGTTGCTTCTGTGGCACTTTCATCTTTAATCTCATGTTTTCTATGAATATGTGTTATGTTTGATTTTGATTTAGTAATCTTTCCGTATTTAGTTTTTTTGTTTCATCTAACAATTTAATATTTTTGTTATAAATCTACAGGGCATGGTGGTGCTGGAAGGAGAAACGGAGATGAAGAAGAAAAGAAGAAGTTCCGGTTCGCGGTGGACTTCGTCGAGTTCCTCAATCAAGCGGAATTAAACCTCTTATAGAGTTCCTTAATTGGAGTTGATCACGATAACCTTTTGTAATTTTCAAACGGATAGTAGAATCTTCCTCGAGCCCTCCTCAATCAAACGGCTAGTAGAATCTTCCTCGAGCTCTCCTTAATCAAACGGCTAGTAGATTGTTTGCTAGTCTCGAAATTTATTTGTCTTTCCATCTTCCTCACTTTTTGTACTTCTCTCTTGCTATATATACAATAGTTTTCTTGTTTCATAGTACTATTATTCATTCTGAAATACATAGAATAGTTTTCTGAAATACAATAGTTTTCTTGTTCTCAAGATGTCTACTCGTGTGGGGGGAAATGTAGAAGACGTAGAAGATTGGATGCCAAATTCAAATGAAACCTTCATTCCGCGTTTGTTGCGCAAGATTGAACAACATCTGTCGACGATTTCAGCTGATGTTGCAAAGATAAAAATTGAACAAATGAAGTTATCTCGGCGTTTGGATAAGATTGAAGAATCTCAAGCTTTGAAGGAGGCATCTTCATCTAGAGCATTTAATAATGTGAAGGTGGTTTCCGTTGAATCTTCTTCCGAAGAGGAGGACGTGGAGCTGCAGTCTCGTAGTAAAGCATTGGACCGATATCTCGCATTGGACGCTATAGAAGAAGAAGAAACTGACTTTAGCAGTCCTTCTAAAAGAATGCGTCGAAATTTACAGCCGGTCACACCATCCAAAAATTTAATAAGGGGTTCAACCTCGAAGCCTAGCAATTGTACTAGTGTTTCTTCGAGATATTACGACTATATTTTTGCAGATGATAGACCTGACGAGTAAGTAATATGAGTTTTGATTTAATTCCAACAGTTTTTTTTCTCCTAATTTATTCGTTTCTTTTCTTAGAGAAATAATATCATCTTGCAACAAAACCTATGTGTCTCGGTGGGAGATGGAGACCTTAGCTCCTTTAACGAGAATTACCAATGGGGTATGTATAGATAGTATATTTCTTCTTAGATGCCATCTATGTTTACTTCGATTCCATCGCTGACATTTTTAATGTTTTATTCAGATTGTAAGTATTGTCTCTGCTCTTCTCACCGCGGAGGAACGGAAAAGAACCTCCAATAAAGCTAAAGTATGGTTTTTACCAATAAGGATGTCGGTGAGTGAGCATTTTATTCTTCAATGCATATGCATTAACAATTTTCTCGTTTGTTTGTCCTTCGTAATGTATTAATTGATGTGTATGTAGAAAGCCACGTTACCTCCATCCGTCAAAAGGCCTCATGAATTATGGAAGAAGTTTAAATACTTTCAGGATTACATGGAATCTTTAAGCACTTGTAAAGAGGTATTAATGTATTTATGTTTAATTATTAATCCTAATTTTCTGAAAATTTACTAATTTGTTTTACCTAATTATCCTGATTCAGATATGCATACCCATTCATTTGGGCGAACACTATACTCTTGCAAGAGTTGTGTTTAAAAACAGGACTGTTGAAATTTGGGACTCACTTGCATCTAAAGATGATCCGATTCAAAGCAGAACAGTTATAAAAGAAATAGTAAGCTCATATTTATCAATTTTTATGAATTGGGTACAAGAATACGCATTATACCAATACATATTATTTTCTGGTAATTGTAGCTTTCAAATTTGGATATCTTTCTCGAAGAAGAGATTTTGAAGCTGAGAGATGCTAGGTTCAGCTTTTCTACTTTTGCAATAAAACGTCCTTCTTATGTTCCCCGCCAAGGCAATTTAGTTGATTGTGGAATTTTTTTAATTGCATTCATGAAAGACCGATGTAGCCTGGACTACCGTTCTATCGATGTAAGTATGAAAATATGTCGTCAAAAACTTCAACTTTTTAGAGCAATATTTTTGATGTTTGTTTGTTATATGCAGTTTGATGCGGAAAAGGAAAGACGCATAGTTGCTGAATGGATTACAACTTCAGAGCACAATGAAGAGCTAAAAAAGAAGTCCAATCTGGTTGAATATGGAAGACGATAATTTTTTTTCTTCTTCTTTTATATTTAATGTATGGAAAGCCCTAATGTATTATGTTCATTTGTTTTGTTGAGTTGTAATGACATTTTTGCCAAACGGCTTCAATTCTTTTTAATTAAGCAGAAAGGAGTATTTTGCCCTTCCATCGAATGACATTTTTGCCCTTCTAATTAATTCAAAACACCCCCGAACCCTTTTATTAAAAAAAGAAAAGGGAAAAAGAAAAACCGTTTCGGAGCCTCCTCTTCTTCCATACTCCACTCTGTACTCAAACCTAGATCATTCTCCTCCAAAATCTTCAAACCTTCCTCCCCATTCGTAATATTCACACCATGTCGGCATCAGCGGCAGAATCATCACCGGCAGCATTACCAAATAGAGAAGATGCACCAGTTACAGAAAATCCAAAAGCGACAGACGGAGAACAACGGAAACCCTATTCTAAGAAAGTTGCAAAAAAGAAAAAGGAAAAAGTTGCTAAACAAAAAAAAGTGCAAGAAGAAGTGCAAACAGAAGGTATAACTTTGATTTTATGTTCGCAAATTCTGTATATATTTCAAGGAAAATGACATTCTCCGTCATAAAACGCATTTGAATGTTAAATTCTATTCGCCGTTTAATTTGGAACGGATAATGTCATTCTCCGTCTAATTTGAAACGGAGAATGCCGTTTCCAGTGTTAAAACCCAAAAGAATGGCCATTCTCCGACCTAATTTTTGGTTTTTTTTTTTGTTTTGCAGAAAGAAAATCTGTCAGGAATAAGGATTCAAGACTTTTCCGTTCTACCTTCAAGCCAATGCTAAATCTTATGGAGGAGGTCAATCGAGATGCTGGCCGTTTACCTGAGCCAGTTATTGGTTCCTTGAAGAATACCGGTTTCTGGAATTTTGTCGAGATTTTCTACCAAAACAGAGTCCACGTCTCCGAAATGGCCAAGGTAACGGAAGGGCTTGAGAATTTAATTACAAGTTACACAGAAGAAGAAGATGGCGTCGGGTGCTTTGAATTGAGCACCACTATTAAAATCGCGCCAAGCGTCAAGGATATGGCAGTCATATTCGGTCTACCGCTGAATGAAGAAAGCGTTGATGATGTTTCTTACAGAAGATTGATAAAGGAAAAACAACAGCAGCCCACACCACCAGCATCATTGAGCCTGTGCAGAGATCATTTCACAAGATTGCTGGCTAATACTAAGGGCAAACACTCAGAAGTCACGAATAAGGAAGTGAGAGACAAGTTCTTTGAATTGTTACGACGGCTTCGTGGCGGAGATAACGCTGTTAATCCAGATGATTTGGCCAAGCTAATAATCTTCCACTTGTGCCAAACTGTATTCTTCACAAAGTCTGGCGGTTCAAATTTGCCGTACAGATTCTTGGCCTTGGTAGACAGTGTGGACGTGATCAACAGTATATGCTGGCCAAGGTTAATCCTGGCATATGTAATGGATAGCTTAAAGAGGAGTAGAAGCAAAACTGAACAGGAGGATTACTCAATGGCTTTCCACAAATTGGAAGGTTGCACAATATACTTCCTATATTGGTTTGCAGAACATAGTAAATTTGTGGAAAGGAAGTTCGCCCCAATTCCTGATTACCCAAGATTTTTCACATGGAATGGGTACGATATCTCAAACTTTCTCAAGGCCGAATATCACAACAAAATGAGATCGAAGATGATATTGGAAGATCTGGTTATACCTGTTGGGAAAGAAGAAGGGCACAAAGAAGAGGAGCCACCTATAGAAGAAGTTGAAAAAGAGGGAGAGGAAGAACACCAAGAAGCAGGTGGGGATAATTTTGATAAACAACGGATAACACCGCATCATGAAATGGGCGCTGTGATGGACAACTCAGCAAAGGAATTGGAGGATTTGAGAAGACATCATTCTGATATTCTTGCGCAGAATGAAGAACTGAAAGAAAAGTTGAAAGAGATGGAGGCACAAGGAGCGCAGTTACGTGCAGCCAACTTTGATAATGCCATACTCAAAGAAAAGCTGAAAGTGCTCCAGGCAGAAGAAGAGCAACAACGTGCAGTCACGTTGTGATGGAGGGCTCTGTGCATGAACTGGAGGATTTGAGAAGACATCATTATGATATTCTTGCGCAGAATGAAGAACTCAAAGAAAAGTTGAAAGAGCTCGAGGCACAAGAATCACAACAACGTACAGTCAACGTTCTGATGGAGGGCTCTGTGCATGAACTGGAGGATTTGAGAAAGCAGAATTCTGTTCTTAAAGCGCAGAATGAAGAACTCAAAGAAAATTTAAAAGAGATGGAGGCACAAGGAGCGCAGTTACGTGCAGCCAACCTTGAGAACGAGAAACTCAAAGAAAAGCTGAAAGAGCTCGAGGCACAAGAATTACAACAACGTGCAGTCAACGTTCTGATGGAGGGCTCTGTGCATGAACTGGAGGATTGAGAAAGCAGAATTCTGTTCTTAAATCAGATCTACATGCACAAGGTAAAATCTTTTCTATTTCAAATTCCTGATTTGTAATCTTCCAGGAGAATGACTATTCTCCGTGTACTATAACACGGAGAATAGTCATTCTCCGTGTTATTTGGAACGGATAATTGCTATTCCATATCATGTCGATACTGGAAAGGTTATTCTCCGTGTAATTCCAAACGGAGAATTCTATTCTCCGTATTATATTATACGGAGAATGTCATTCTCCGTGTTAGGTTCACATCATACATTTCATTGTTGTTTGTTTTATTTCAGTGCGAACAACCAAACAACTCAGAGAAACAAATGAAAGGCTCGTTGAGGAGAAAAGGGAGCTTCAAAATAAAGTTGAATCATTTAAGATTGAAGCCAATGAAAAGGATTGCAAAATTAAAGATCTCGAAGCCATGGCTAAAGTACTTCAGAATGAGGAGTTACAAGCTGCTGCTGAACCTGCTGCTCCAAGAGAAGTCAGAAGAAGAGGAGGATCGGGGGGAAAGAGGTTAATTAAAAGCAATACAGTTGGAGAGGCTAATAAAAAGCAGAAGGTTAATGACGCTACGAAATCCCGAGAAGACGCCAAAATGGCTGAATTAAAGAAGAACCACGTCATACTAAGGGAATGCGATGAACTCTTACTTTGGAAACATGCGGATGAAGAGCTGAAGAAACAATACATCGACATCGTAATTCCCAGAAAGAATTCTCCAAAGTATGTATTCTGAACCCTTTTTTTCGTTCCTTTTTTCTAGACTTTTTTCACAATTATGTAATGAGAATCTATATTTATTAATTTAATGTAAACTAAATTTATGTGCAGTGATATGGTATATGAATTTTTTCCGGAAGAGGGTGAAAATGAAGTTTCAGTCCAGCTGTCGGCAGTAGACATGCAAGACATACTCAACTATGACGACATGGAGCATGGCATACTGGACATAATAATAAGAAAGATGAGAGAAATTCAAGGCAGTAAAAGGTGTGCCCCGTCTAGTTCGAAGAAGGTGCCATTGATCCAGAAAAAAAAGCCGGTGGCCTAATCACATAAGTGGTCTGCATTCATGTCGGCCCACACATTGGTAAGTATTCAAACAGAAAAATCCATATTCATGTGTACACCGATGAAAAATGACAGAAAAAAAATTACTCATGATATTGTGTATTGTTTTTGGGAAACAACAGACCGTCATTCAACGTGTCAATGAAGAAACCGCAAAACCTGGCGCCTGTGAAGACATCCAAAAAGTAGAAGACTTCGTCATGGGTTTGGAGGACGACATAGAGTTGTTATTGATCCCACTTTTTAATGCAACCATCAAACACTATACTCTGCTCACATTCAACTTTATCTCCTACGACTGGACACACTACAACTCCTTGTTGCAAACCACGTACGATACGTGCAAGGTGGATGCAGAATTAACGAAGAAAACCTTAGAGCCTATCGTCAGGAGAAAAGTTGATATGATGAGGGAGAGATGCCCGGCGAAGAAGGAGTATGAGAGCAAAGTGCTGAATTGTTCTCTAAATTGCCCACAACAACGGGCACCCAACTGCCTCTTGTACACGGCGTATTATATGAATAGGTTGACGAATCCTCCCTTCGAAATACCGGGAGGAAATAACAATGAAACTCACCAGAAGATGACAAAGATGAGGTTGGCATGGGCTAAGGAGTTGCTTTCAAGCAAATATGTAAATCGATCCTAGCAATGACATTGTAAAACAACAATGTAATTATGATGTAATTGGGCAAGGAACTTCTGTCTTTTATAAGCTCTGCTTTTATAATATAATCATTTTTGAATTACATTTACATCGTCAAAACCACGAAAAGTTTGACTTTTATTTACATATGAAACAACTCGAACTCATGCGCCAAAAGGGCAGTGGGTTCCTTAGCCTCAGGAGTCTATCTCTTCGACATGTTCCTTGTTGAAGAAGGATGGCTTTGCACGGTGCTCTCCCTCAAAACAAAATTCCTTGAGGCAGTGGGTTCCTTTGCCTCAGTGAGTTCCTTTGCATGGAGGATGAACGATGAAGTGACTTGCCTCAAGGAGTCATGCTACGGTTCCTATGCTCTGACCATGCACGATCAATACCATCTACCACGCGGACACGAACTGAAAGACGACAGAGAACAACACTCCTTGACAGTTGAAGTTTTCAATTGGATTCCTTGAAGCAAAACACTTCATCGTGCATCGTCAGAGGAGTGTTGTTCTCAAGGAATTCAATTGAAAGCTTCAACTGTCAAGGAGTGTTGTTCTCTGTCGTCTTTCAGTTCGTGTCCGCGTCGTATTCATCGTGCATCGTCAGAGCATAGAAACCGTTGCATGACTCCTTGAGGCAAGTCACTTCATCGTGCATCCTCCGTGCAAAGGAACTCACTGAGGCAAAGGAACCCACTGCCCCAAGGAATTTTGTTTTGAGGCAGAGCACCGTGCAAAGCCACCCTTCTTCAACAAGGAACATGTAGAAGAGATAGACTCATGAGGCAAAGGAACCCCCTGTCTCAAGGAATTTTGTTAACTTGTGGCAGAGCACCGTGCAAAGCCATACTTGTTCAACAAGGAACATGTCGAAGGGATAGACTCCTGGCTGGCGATTCGACAGAGCGTGGAACGATAATAAACTCCAAACTCATGCACATCTCAGTCTTCTGAAGGACTTCACCACCGTGCATCGTCGGACCAATGGAACACGTTGAAGAGATGAACTCCTGGCGGCAAAGGAACACCGTGCATAGTCCGAGCCAATCAACGTGCGGGCGCTTCGACAGAGCGTGGAATGGCAATAAATCCAAACCCAGGCATATGTGTCTTCTGAAGGACTTCACCACCAAAGCTTCTTCGAACGAGGAGATCGACAACCAAGAGGAAAGAGTCTTGCCAAGGCGGAGGATCGGTAGAGTCCATCGCCACAAGAAAAGCTAAGTGAGATGAGAACAACTCTCTCTACACTACTGGCATTTATAGGCATGGAACAACTCGGACTCATGCGCCAAAAAGGCAGTCACTTCGAATTCAATTCAATTAATTTCCATCAATACCAATGCATCTGCCCCTTCTCAATTAAAGCTAAGTAAGACTAGAACAAACTCTTCCAACTACGGCCATCTATATGCCATTAATACCAATGAATCTGCCCCTTCGAATTTTGCCAACTTTGATACCCCCTACTGTATCAAAGTTTTGATGCCCCTAATGTAGACATGTGGGCCCTTCCTGCTTTATAACATGTGTACACATATATATATATACATAAATTTTAATAGGGCCCACAAAACTCTTTTCTAACAAAACTCTTTTCAAAGTTTTGATACCCCGATGTATGACATGTGGTCCCCTCTTGCTTTGTAAAACGTGTAATCAACACATTAATTTTTGAGATGGCCCACATGTCATACATAGGTGCCTGTATCAAAGTTTTTTCCCTTTTAAATGGGCCCCATAAGTAACTTACAAAAAAAGTATAAATAAAACAAAATATTGTTATAGTCAAGATTTGAACCAATGACCTCTTGAATACAATTCTAGCAGTGTAACCACGACACCACAATAGCATTCTCCGTGTTTTATTAAACGGAGAATAACATTCTCCGTTTTGAATTAAACGGAGAATAGCATTCACAGTGTTAAAACAAATTAGAATGTTCATTCTCCGTTTTAATTTAAAACGGAGAATTATATTCTCCGTTTCTTTTGTAACGGAGAATTATATTCTCCGTTTTGAACTTTACGGAGAATGCCGTTCCCAGTATTAAACGATTGAGGATACTATTCGCCGTTTAATTTGGAACGGAGAACGGTATTCTCCGTTTATTTTGAAACGGAGAATAAGATTTCCAGTGTTAAAAACACATTAGAATGTTCATTCTCCGTTTTAATTTGAAACGGAGTGAAATTCACCGTGTCATTTGAAACGGAGAATGTTATTCTCCGTTTTGAACTGCACGGAGAACATATTTTCTCCATTTTTGATGTACTACGTTTTGAAATTGGAATTAATGTTCTCCATTTTTATCTAATTGTCTTCTCAAACTTTGCATTGGAGAACATATTTTTTTATCTAGTTGTCTCGTGTGAATGACATCTTGCCACATAAGAAGACATTATCTTAAGTCACGACGTTTCATTTTATTCCATTTGCTCATTTTCACTTTTTCGCTTTCGTACTTTACAATTACGATAATCGTGACCAGTTTTTTTACAAATCTACATATTCTAGCCTTCGGGATAGTTGACTTTCTGTAGGCTGGCTTGATTTCCCTTGAGAAGGCCTTCCTTTTGTTGCTACCGGATTTGGCTCTTTTAAAGCTTCATGCACTCCTTGAACTGCATCAGCTACCATTTGTTCTTCTTCGCCAATATCGGACACCATTTCTTTCAACTCCATCAGAACAGACGACATCAACTCCGTTCCCCTCTCTTGAACTTTGCTTGATTTTTTACAATAATGTAACAGATTAACTTGTTCATTAATAGCACCATACCTTCTGCTCTCAATAATGTCTGGGTGGATGAATCTTCTTTCTGAGCCAGGTCCGAGAGATAACTCTCTTTGCAATCCTTGAGCCAACGATTTTTATCAAGTTCTTTGGAATATCTCCAATTTGTAATCTCTTCATTGCTGCAAAAATATGCCTACAAGGAATCTCCTTGGTCTCCATCCACATGCATTCACATGTTGATGTTGTCGGCCGGAAGAAATGTAACCTTACGGTTGACACTGTCTGGCGACAAATACTTTGGACAGTGCAAACTTCTGTCCCTCTTACGATGTGATGATGGGGAACAATATATGCATCAGAACGTGTGATTTCATTCCTTACATCTATAAACACCTTTTAGTGTAAATTGCGGCAAATTTACCTTCTATTACGGCCATGCTAGTTTGATTCACAACTGGTGTTGAGAATTTATCATTGACATGCTTACCCATATGGCCGTAACGTAAGGCCGCCAACCGTGGTCACAATTTTGAAGGGCCTTCCAAAGTGGCAGCTTCTCATTCAAAAAACCTTTTCAGAAAAGCATTCATAGATTCACCTATTTTGTTGCTGTAGAACCGCCAAAATAATTACCACTAGGAATGTGTCCGTCCATCGCTCCCTCGTTCTGTACAATCAGTGGTCCACTCATTGTTTTCTAAATTATAATTTAGCATCTGCTGCCAACGGTTTTCAATTCTTCGACTGAATAGTACCTGTTAGAAACATGGACATTAACTAAATTGTGATATTGTAACACACATACGTCAAAGTAAATACAAGTGTGCTATGTACCTTTTAATCAGAAGACTCAGTTTTTGTGAAAACCCTCTCGTGTACATTTTGGCAGCATTGTTAAGGATATGCCATGAGCACGTTCGATGAACTACGCTGGGCATTAATCCTTAATTGCTTTATTCATGGATCTGCAACCATCCGTGAGAACTGTCAATGGTAATTTGCCATTCATACACTCTAGGATTTTTGCAGAACCCAAGAATAAGTCTCCGCAGTCTCATTGTGGATCATTGCAAACCCAAACACACAAGTCATCGCATGATTGTTTGTACCCACTAGAACCACCAACGGCATTTGACTTCTATTTTTATATGTAGAATCGAATGCTAGTGAATCTCCAAATAGTTCGTAATCGAATCGACAAGAACCGTCAGCCCAAAAGGATGGGTCAATCTGGAATCTTCGTCTACCTTGTAGTCGTAGAAGAAATCTGGGTCACTATTCTCCTTTGATTGAAGAATGTAAGTGTTGTCGAAGCATGAACATCGTCGAGTGTCTCTACTATCTCGAGCTAGAACGTTGTATAAATCCTTTCTCGTCCATCCAACATATCCCCCCACCTTTCCTCTCGACAATAATTCCATACTCTCCAGTCCCCATCCCTGATTGCTTCATAAGCTTAATTTCTTCCAACTCTGCGGGTTTTATATTCGATGGGATCTCAAGAACGCTGATTCATAATTACTCGCCAGGCTATGGTTGTGAAGTACATAAAATTTTTTGACGGACCCATCTTGTTTTATGGGTGTACCCAATACGAAAAATTGCTTTACAACCATTTCTGCTTTCACTTCTTGGCTCACGAACCCTGTTGAGCTTCCTTGTATTTTTTGTGTCTGAATCCCGCATTCGAGCAACACCAACTACGGATCGTCACCATACCAGATTGTTTTTCTTTACCTCGTTCTTTCTAATACTGAAACCATATGCTTTGAATAAATTCGTAGAATGTCCCTGCTTCTTCAATAGATTGAACTGTAGGCCAACAACATCTTCTTCTAAGAGCATGGTTGGATCTTTATTAATGTTGGCAGATTGCAATATTTTTTTCATTGTCGCTGCATCGAATCCAATGGAGATTCATCGGCGTCCCTAAGAACAAATAAAACAAAATACATGAAAATATATGTAAATATAACGCATTTCTTAAATCCATTAGAAGGGTGATGCGAAATAACATTCGTTGTTGAGTTGATGTCTTCATCTTGTTCTTTACTGTCTCCTAAGCTAACATCTTCCAAACTTTGCTCATCTTACGGCAAATCATCTGACAGTCCTCTTGAATGGAGGATTTCTTCATCGACTAAATCTTCCCCACGACGATCACTTTTCTCCATATGACGTCGACATTGAGAAAATAGTGTGTGTTAGAAACCAGCAGAAGAACGAAGGACAAGAAACAATAGAAGAAGAAAGAGTAATGATTTATCGTACCTCATATTGACCCTCTATATATAGCCCTCCCATCTGATGTGGCATGTTAAATAAAATGGCTTCTTAGCATTTTCCTAAATTAATAGTGTGTCATCTGACATGACTGATAACAACCCAATTTTCTCCCATAAAATTTAACGTTAATCCAAGTTATTTTTAGTGTTAATATAATTTATGTTATATTAATGTTAGGTTAATGTTAATATTATATTATGTTAATGTAACGATAATATTAATATTAATGTTAATGTTAATGGAATATTAACTTTATGTTAATTTTTATTTTTAGTTTTATTTACAAAAAATTTGCCACGTCAGCTGCCAGATCACATGTCACGTCAGCTGCCACGTAAGGATGGACAGTTTGAAAGTGCAATTTGGAGGTACAAAAAACATTATGCAGGAAGAACAACTTCCAGCAAGGCAACAACACAACCTTTTCGTCTTCATGTAACTCCGCCACGTGGCCCTCTTTTGATGGCTCATGAAAATC
>JANAVB010008340.1:0-66192 GCA_029216955.1 Iris pallida
TTTCTGGGATCTGATCCAGCTGGTTTTGTATGGCCAGATACCGGAGTAGCTCCAGAGGATCTCCCTACCTTCCAGCCAGATGGTGACCACTAGACGTAACCAAGGCAACAAGTAGGTTTCCCTTTTGTTCTTCCACTTTATTGTAAAAATATTCTTTTGAGACGTTTAGCCGGCGAGCACGTGTTTGCTCGTATTACACCTTTCTTACTGTCTGCCTATGGGCTGTAGCATGATTGACGAATCCTAGGGTTGATCATGTATGACTATAACTCTTTTTAATCTTCATATTTTGTACGACTAGCTTTATGGTCATCCAAATATGTAATGTATGGGACGCCTTACTATTGTATATTTGATGCTCTAACGTCTTGTAACTGCTATTCTTGCACGAGATTGAGACAATAGGCTTGTTCATGACCATAAGAGACTGATGGCTTGTAGTTAAATTCTTATGTATCTAGACAGCCGTGACCGTATAGCGAGGTGGATTCCATTTCAATATATGTAGCTGGCTATGTATGCCTCCGCTCTCCAGTATTCTGGTTTTGGGGCGTTTCAGTATCGGACCCGTGTGGGTCCTATAGAACATGTGTTCGACGAAATGTCACTTAGAAATGAAATATGTTATTTTTTGATTCTTTTTTACGAATTCCTTGCTATTATTATTTTTAACAACTTTTGTGAAGACGGATATGAAATAGACACGATTTCAGTGTCCGAATTGGATATGGACACGCGTGCACGAGGCCCATGCATGCCCAGCTGTCTGAGCGTCGTAACTCAACGCACAGGGCTCCATTTTACATGAAATTTTATGAGCACGTGGGAGCAACCTATGCCCACATGCCCGTAAAATTTTACGTCGTTTCGTGAAGCGTGGGCGGAGAAATCTCATGTGCACTGTTCATCCCGTATTATGCACGCGGCTGAAAACTGCCGCTGACACGGCCTTCGTACGCGGACATGGCGCATCGAGGACCCGTTCCAGGAGCATGAGAATGAAGCCGTATACGTAGACTACCCAGGGACTCGATCTAGAGTCGTGGCGTGGCTCGAATCACTAGCCACGAGGCCCAACACGCGCCCACGGGCACGCACGCACTTGTGCGTACAGGCCGTGCGGGGGTTCGTGTGTTGCTGTGTCGCATAGACGCGACATGGTGTCATGTCAACGTGTCCTAGACCTACCCCGGGACCCTACCTAGCTATGTGCACGAGCACGAGGCTTCTAGTGTTACGTGCGGCGTCCAATCGGGCGAAACGCACGTGCACGACACGCGAATTCGGTTTTCCGATATGCACTCCGTGGACACGATACAGACACAAGTTTGACCCCGTGAGTACCCGAACACGTCACACACATAGACACCCTCGTGTTTGCCAAGTTTCGTGAATTCTAGTTGTGTATATTGCATTTTGGGTATTGAGTTGGATTTCGGGTTTCGATTTATATATATAATTGAATTGTTTTGTCATATTTCAAATTGCTGAGATTTAATTCATATTTTCTGAGTTTAAATTAAGTTATTAAGATTTTGGACTTGTGGATTTTAGTCCCTAATTTTACTTTCAATTATTTCCATCATATATGTATATATATCTCTATTTGCCTTATATATATATATATATATATATATATATATATATATATATATATATATATATATATATATATATATATATATATATATATATATTTATTTTATATATATATATATATATATATATATATATATATATATATATATATATATATATAAATATATATATATATATATATAAATCACATCTATATATATATATATATATATATATATATATATATATATATATATATATATATATATATATATATATATATATATATATATATATATATATATATATATGTATGTATACGTATATAGATGTGATATATATATATATATATATATATATATATATATATATATATATATATATATATATATATATATATATATATATATATATATACATATATATATATATATATATATATATATATATATATATATTTATATATATATATTTTTATATATAGATGTGATATATATATATATATATATATATATATTTTTTTATATATATATATATATATATATATATATATATATATATATATATATATATATATATATATATATATATGTATAAAATATAAAGCGATCGCCAAGTGGAATCTCTCGTCAGACTATCGAGTGGCCCCCCTCGATCCTAGACACATTCTTCTCCACCTATCATCAGATCGTGATCACCAATCTGTGTGGTCCAAGGGCACTTGCAGGATCGACACCCACCAGATGAAGATAATCAAGTGGACTCCAGCATTCAACACCAAAAAAGATTCAGCTACCGTCGCAGCGTGGGTTACCCTCCCCAACCTTCCTCTCATTTGTTTTGTCCCAGCGGCCCTAAGGCGCATCGCCAACTCCTTCGGGACGTTCGTAGCCACGGCGCCTGAGACCAGTAACCTCACCAAAGCCTACTACGCCAAAATCTGTGTAGAGCTGGATCTCACTTCAGAACCACCCAACTTCATCACCATCGAGCTAGGCAACCACTCCCACACACAACAAATCCTCTACGACAACCACGTTCTGTTCTGCAACCACTTCCATTTAAGAGCCACCTACCAAAACATTGTCACCGTCTCCACCCGGAGCTCAAAAAGAAGCCAGCCAGGAAAGACAACGAGCTGTCCGGTGGTAGGTCCCCCAAGTCGCCCATCCTACCACTCCCGAATTCTCACACTCGATTCGACTCCAGCAACGGCAAGCAAGCCTCCAGTGAGCCACCGAGCAAGGCCCTGATCCCATTAATTCACCAACATATTACGATCTCCAATCAGTTCGACAATCTTGCCTCCGAGGACTCGGAGCCTGGCAGTCCTCCATACGGGCTACGCCTTACCGAGCATCCGGCCCTACCCTCCAAGTCCTCGAGAGCTGAGGAAGCCGTCTCCGACCATGGGGCAGACACCCAATCCTCTTCCCCCATCAGTGCCGAGCACCTACCCCTAAGCGAGGACCAAGTCGAAGACGCCCTAGCCATCCTTGGACCCGACTAAGCTAGGAGAGGTTTGCAAGTCCTAGTCGCAGGAGTTCCCCTACAGCAGTTGTTGATTGAGAATACGCTCGATTCTCTGGCAATACCCACGGAGGATCCAGTACCAGACTCAGCTGGAGATCCGTTAAACCCACCCTCAGGCTCGCAAGAGCCCCTCAACAACACTCCTACCACAACATCTGAAGCTGAAGCGTCGAACCCCCAACGGAGCAAGTCTGGAACTGACAAAGCCGTCACCATCCTAACCAGATCTGCCGCAAGGCGGAACAAAAAACCTTCCCACAACACCATAAATGCTTAACATCATTTCTTGGAATGTCCGAGGTCTGGCAAACAAATCGACATTAAGGAGAATCTCCAGTCTTCAGAAAATTTACAAGATTGACATCTTCATCATCATTGAACCCAAAATCCCCTCCAAACGTCTAAAATCCATCTAGATGACTCTGGGTCTCCCCACGGCTATTGCTGGCAGGCACGATATTTGGATTCTAGGCTCGAAGGATGTTAAACTCGTAACCATTCAGGATTCCCAACAAGCTCTCTCTTGCTGGGTCACTCACCCTAGTCTTCCGGAGCGCGTCATCCTCTCAGCGGTCTACGGTAGCTGTGTCATCGCCGAACGTAAACACCTTTGGAACGACCTTCTCGACACCTATCTCCAAAATACCAACTCCCCTTGGCTTTGCATAGGGGATTTCAATGCCATCACCTGCAGAGAAGAGAAGATCGGAGGTCGCCCCCCGTCCCTATCAGCCATGCAAGACTTCAACAACTTCATATTCAACGCTCACCTCACACCCCTCCAGTTCAAAGGCAGCGAATTCACCTGGTGTAATATGCAAGACGGTGACCGCCGTCAATATTCCCGTCTTGATAGAGCCCTCACCAATACGCGCTGGCACGGCATGAGAATCAGCTCCACCTTAACCCACCTCAACTCCACTGAATCCGACCACGCTTCTATTTTGATGGAAATAAAAAACAACACCTACCCACCCAAAAAGAACTTTCAATTCCTCAACTTTTGGACCGAACACCCACAGTTCTTGAGCATCGTTGCCGAAGCTTGGAACGGCCAGGACTCCCCTAATCCTCTCACTCGAGTCAGCAACAAGCTCAAAGCCACCAGGAAAGCACTTTCCATTTGGAGCAAACAAGCCTTCGGGGACATCTTCCAAGCAATTCGGATTACAGAGGACGACATCACCCGAGCTGAAGCTATATTCTTATCCGACCGGTCCCTCCAAGCAAGGAGAGCCCTTAATCTTACCAAAGCGATGCTCAAATTCAGGCTCAAAGTTGAGACTGATTTTTGGAAACAGAAAGCCAGACAGAAATGGGACAGCGACGGGGACAAAAACTCTAACTATTTCCATGCTTGCGTCAATGGCAGAAGACAAAAACTAGCGATACATCATATATCGGACGTGATCGGCAACATCATCACCGACCACAAGGGTATTCAAGCGGCAGCCGCCGATTACTACGCCAAATTATTCACCAAGGAGCCTGTCCATAAAGATACTTCCTTCCTTTACCAAATTCCCACCATTATTAACGACTCCGACAACGAGGTGTTGGAGCGCCCCCTGACCGAACAAGAAGTTAAAGACGCGGGTGGGCCTTGAACGAGCACAGCGCTCCCGGCCCAGACGGCTTTACGGGCGTCTTCTTTCGCACCTGCTGGGATATTATCAAGCGGGATATCACCGACGCGGCTACTGCTTTCCTTGAAGGAGCACCCTACCCCAAAGCCATCTCCAGCGCCAATCTCATCCTAATCCCAAAAAGAGACAACCCGTCCTCCTTTCGCGATTTTCGGCCCATCAGTCTTTGCACATTCACCAACAAAATTATATCCAAGATCATCGCTACCAGAATGACAGACACCCTCCCCAAAATAATCTCCGAGGAGCAGAGTGGATTCGTTCATGGTAGGAACATCCAGGACAACATCATGCTAGCCCAAGAACTTATCACCTGCTTGAAATTTCCTGTTAGAGGGGGCAACATTGCCATCAAAATTGATATGGAAAAGCCTACGACAGACTTGACTGGCAGTTCATGATCTGGGTCTTCAGAGCATTCGGATTTTCAGAAAATTGGACCAACATCGTGTGGAGATCCATCAGCAACTCATGGTTCTCCACAGTTATCAACGGTCAATCCGAAGGCTTCTTCAAATCAAGCCGAGGTGTCAGACCGGGCGACCCTCTATCATCCACAGTCTTCATCATCGCAGCAGACGCCCTGAGCAGAAACCTCAACAACATGGTCAACACACCTAACTTCCAGCAATATCACACATCCTGTGGTTGCCCCACCATCACCCACCTGGCTTTCGCCGACGATTTACTCATCTTCTCGTCCGGAGATGCCGGATCGATGGAGGTAGTTCATAACACTCTGCAGCCGTACTCAAGATGCTCTGGCCAGAAGATCAACCAATCCAAAAGCGTCATCTATGCCCACCACAGCATCAAAACCGAGAACGCTACCATCCTAACCAACCTAACCTCCTTCTCGGTGGCACACCCTCCTTTCAACTATCTCGGCTGCCCCCTTGTTTACGGGAAATCCAACGCCAACATCTTCGAGAACTTGATCACTAAAATTAGGAACAAAATTGAAGGATGGCATAATGCCACCCTATCGCCAGGCGGCAAAATTATTCTCATCAATCATGTTCTTAATTCCGTCCCCATCCACACCATCGCGGCTTGCACCCCGACCAGGAAGGTCATCGCGAGGATTGAGCAGATCTTTTGCAACTTCTTCTGGGGGCACAACAATGGGCACGACAAATACTACTGGGCCGGCTGGGATTCGATGGCCACCCCGATCGCGAACGGCGGACTCGGTTTTCCCAAACTCAACCACATCGTCAAAGCGTTCTCGATAAAACTGTGGTGGAAATTACGCACGAACAAAAACCTGTAGACCAAGTTTATGAAGGCCAGGTACTTCAAACATATCCACCCAGCGATAGCCAGAGCCAACAGCAGATCATCAGCGACGTGGCACCGTATTCTTCGAGGTCGCGAATTGGCAGAACCAGCGATCAGGCTGCATCTTGGCAATGGAGAGGCGCACCCCTTCCTAGAAAGATCGATTGGCGACAGTCTTATCCCGAACATTACTGCTTCCCCAAGCAATAGCAGGATCAAAGACCTGTAGAACCCCACCAATAACGATTGGAACTGGGATCTGATTCGCGAATGGTCCGGCAACGGTACGGTCGACAGCATTCGCCAGCACGGACTCACCCTTGGGACCGACGCTGACGAGCTGAGGTGGTCGCTGGCTGCTTTCGGTGCTTTCTCCGTACGATCGACGAGATTAGCGATCCAAGTGAACGACCAGAAACACTTCATTGCGCGATTCTGGCATTCTTGTATTCCAAAGAAATGGTCCTTCCTCCTTTGGAGAATCATCAGAAAGAAATTGCCTACCGACGAGATCCTTCACTCCATCGGTTTTAGCCTGGCGTCTGCTTGCAATTGCTCTACCGAGCATCAGACGGAGTCTATCGACCACGTCTTCCGGGAGGGAAGCCTCCCCGGCAAAATCTGGAGCTCCCTCAACCATAACTACAACATCAATCAAGGAAACGGGTGCTTTAACGATCTTCTAGCTACCTGGGGTGCCGCGTCCCACGGCCACCAGATCGTTGCAGCGGCTTCTACCTGGGCAATTTGGAAGAACCGCAACAAAGCGAGATACGAGGGACACCAATTCTCTGTTGATCAGCTCATCCGGGAAATCCACCGGCAATGCCGCAAACGGAGCTCTCTCTGCTCCCACAGCCCTCCAGCATTCTGGCATCCGATCTCCGCTCTTTTGTGACGGGAGCGGCCGCCCCTCTCCCACGTCTTTTCTTTTGGTGGTATACTTGTATCGGCTTTTCGCCTTGTATACGTGTCAGGCTTCTGCATTTTGAGCCTTGATTAATAAATAGTGGGGGCTTTCTTAAAAAAATATTTATATATATATATATATATATATATATATATATGAGTGTAATATATATAGCCTAATATGGTATGTGTAATGCAATAGATATTGCTATTGATATATAATTAATGTGTATATAGATATATGGTAAATGGGTGTATGGCCTTATGAATATAGCTCATGGCCTAGGTAGAATAGCCTATGGCATGTGGTGTGGATACACTTGAGTTAGTGTATCACTAGACTAGTGCGTGCTTGCTAGGCTAATTGGTTAGAGACCTAGGTCGACTTGTTAAGCCTAGGTTGACCAACCTAGACTTGTTTGACCTAGTTTAACCTTGTTTGACCTTGTTTGACCCTGTTTGACCTAACTAGACTAGAGTTGACCTAGTTTGACTGTTAGGGTTGACTAGAGTTGACAAAAGGTTGACTTTAGCCTAGATTGACCCTAAACATCATGTAGATGCATTGTAGCAGTCTATTTTATTATTTTAGACATGTAGTGACTTGTACTGTTCTATAGGAGACAAACACCACTCATCGGACAGTATATTCTCTTCAGATATTCAGGATACCAGGCGAGTACATTCTCTGATCATTTCATATCTTGTTTAGGATTATATTCCCGCTTTAGATTACTTTACTTGATGCTGACATATTGGTATCACGGATTAGTACTATATGGATCCCTTCATGAGATGTTATCCCCCTCGGGGGCATCAGATACTCTTGTCTCGTGTTTTCACTTATATCATGTATCTCATGCTTCTATTATCATGAATCTTCATGTATCAGCTTGTGATTCCTGTACTCTCATGAATTACAGAGCCTTCACGAATCTTCATGAATCACTCTTGAATCACCCTTTATGGGCAATGTAGTATAGTCATGAATCTTAACGTAACTTGACTGGATCCTTGTGTATTGATTGGAGATGGGGGAGTATAAATGAACATGTGAATAATTCCAAAGTAGTATAGTCATGAATCACCTCTTTAGTATAGTCATGAATCACCTCCAGCTGTTCACATGTTTATCTTGTACTCTGAATCACTAGTCACTGATTAGTTTTCTATTATATTGTAGATATTTACTTATAGTCTCTCTTTACATTATGCTGTTCTTCAGTTTCATGTATCTTACTCTCTAGCATGATTATATTTCCTATCCTGTTATGATTTGTTGAGATGTATTGTGCTCGCTCCTGTCCTGACTGGACCTGTTGAAAATTTTACAGAGAATGATGAGGCTCTGATGTCTACCTATTATGATGCAGCTATAGACAACACTTGTGACTTGGACCCACTTGCAGTAGAGGATCTACCACCAGTGGTTTAGACTGCTAGCTTAGACTCTTACCTTGTCATTCTATTGATATATTATTGTATATATACTGGGAGTTTGTTTCATCTGATGTTATGGAGATGTTATCTTAGACACTTAGACTTCTATCTGATTGTATCTCTGTGGATTCATTTCGTTTCATATCTATCTATCTTTTTATCGCAATCTACCTTAGATGTGATTGAGACTGTATTACTATATCACCTCCATTCGGAGTGTATATACTGTACAGGTACCTTATGTATTGTTAGATGATTGACCTAGGACAGTGTTCTACCGCCGACACTGCGGCATCGGCTGGGCGTTGTTCCGTACTCGTACCCTCACAGTGGTGCGGGTCGTGACACGTTTTTAGTGGTGGCCCATGCAGGTCGAGTTTATGTAGTGATATTCGAACTAGAGTATCACTACAGCCTGCTGTGAAACCCACAATTTTCCAGTTACATTTTAAATTTTGTTAGTGTGTGTTTTCCAGTTAGTTTTTCAAATTATTTAATAAAAAATACTTTTGAAAATTAATAACTTGGATTTTGATTTTCTGGCTCAGACCCGAACCCAATTTGAAATTAAAATATTCTAAAATGTTTAGTTATATTTTTCTAAAGAAAAATTATTTATAATTTTCTAAGCCCTTTCCCTATTATTTTTTTTATCCCACTATATTTGTTTAGCCCAAGTATTTGAGACCAAGTCTTGTTAAGCCCATGAAACCCAAGCCTTTGGTTTTAATCCTTAAACCCTTTAATACTTTAGAGAGAGAGAGAGAGACTTTAAAACAATTCTTTTATTTAAGAGTTTCATTAAACTCACTCTCTTTCACCCATCAGTTGAGGGAAACCTCTCCCATACGTTGGCTCGGCCGACCCTTCTGTTCCCAACCGTCGCCACCTACAACTCCTCCGTTCATCTCCCGAACGGCCATGGCCGTTGGGTTCCGAAACCCCCAAAATTTTCACCCTATAAAACCCCTCCATCCCTCCATTCACCATCACCAACTCCCAGAATCCCAAAACCTCTGTGCCCTAGATCCATGCCCGACGCACCCTTCCGCGGCCGATCCAGAGTCCGGCGCACCCCTCCGGCCGACCCCTGCCCGGCGCCACCCCTCCCGAAGTTGACGCCCCACCGCGACCAACCCCGGCCGCCGTTTTTCGCGGCCGTGCGCGCCAGCCCGACCCGGGCGGCCTCCCCGTTCTCCGGTGCTGTTCCGTGGAACCCGCCGCTCTTTTCCGAGCTCGGGTGTGTACACGCAGCCGAACTCCGACGAGGCGCTGACCAGAGCCCGAGACGCTGTCCGTGTGTTTTTTTCTCTAAAATTCACCTGAGAGCTCTAGCCGAGCAATTTCTGGTATATTTCCGTTGCCCCGTTTCCATTTTTATAGTCTGTGATGAATTTGGTCCACGAATTTCCCTGGGAATTCGGTAAACGAGGTTTTTGGATTTTCCGAAATCCTTTCGGAAACGTTCTGTGAGTTCTCGGAATATTTCTATGGGTTTGGTTTTCTGAAATCTTTTCGGAATTGGTTCTGTGGCTTATTTTTCTTTGAGTGTTCTGTTGGTTTTGGAATTTCCGAGAAGTTTCGGTTTTTCGAAGTTCGTTTCGATTTTTCGAAGTTCATTTCGGGTTTTCCAAGTTTCATTTCGGTTTTCCGAATTTCGGAAACGTGCTGTGGATATTATTTTCGGGTTTTGGATATTATTATATATCTGGTTGGAAATTGGGTTTCCCTGGTATGGGACTTGTGATTGGTGGTTGTGGCACATTTTTCCAGTTTTTGGTTGTCCAAAAATAGAGGGAATGCTGCCGAAATTTTTATAAAACTTTATAAATGGATTTCAAATCGGTTTTCGAAAATATTTATAAATTGGATTTTGGCGACGACCGTATCGGTCAATGGGCCTTAGCGAAATGCAAACGAAACCGGTTTTACCGGACGTTGAGGCATTAGCTATTTTTGACGATTGGACCAATATCTGAGACTCGTAAATTAATTCAATTTAATTTAAATTATTATTTTATTTTGTAATTCAATTGTAGGATAATTTTTAGAGACTAACAAAAGTTTTTTTCTTATTTAAATTCATGTAAAATGATCTGTAAAGGGCATAAGCCCAGTTTTATTATTTTATGTGGTTTTGTAATAAGTTAGTGAAATTTTATTCTCTTCTGGTTTGTGGTTGACGTAAACACGTAAAATAGTAAAATAATTATTTTATAGAAAATCAATATTGTTTTCTCACATTAAATAAATTAGAAAAATTACAAGTTATTATTTAAACAAGTTTCATATTTTTCTCATTTAAAGAAAAATATAGTTTTATTATAAAATTATAAAATACCAAGTTTTGCCAATAAACCGATACAAAGTTTTCTGAAATTAAATATAAAATTATCTTTCCATCATAATTAAATATAACGCATTAGATAATCGAGTTTTGTTTGTGTTAGTATAATAAAGATTAAAAATTGACTAGGACAAATTTAGAGATTGTAACTAGCACATCTAGCATGGTAATTTTGGAAATCTAAGGCAGACTTCTCGATTGTAGGATTTCGAGGACAAGTCTGAAATTCATCCCGGAGACATTCCAATCCAGTCATAATCAAAGGCAAGTACATTTTGTGGTAGTTTACAATTATTTATAATCGTTTTATTGCAAGTTTAAACCACGATGCAACACGGAACTCTCTCTGAGAGCATTGACTGTTTAACTGTTGGGTACTGGGGAGTAGTGTAATGAGTATGACCACATCCAAAATAGTATAATGACTGTGTTAGCTTACCCCTCATACACACGGGGATAAGCCATATCGTATCAATAGGATACAACTGTACAACCCAATCCGGTCATATTCATTGCCTATTCACATCACACTGTTTTAACTATTGGAAAACTATTTATTTCAAATTGTTTAAAAGTGCATAATTATTATTATTTTAATTGTTAAAATATCATGAATTGTACTTTGCTTCCTCCTGACTGGAGACTATATTTTTAGGTCCTATTGATGATGCAGAGGTACTGATTAGTTATTATGATCCTGAGTTGTATCCAAATGTGCTACCAGATGATGCTGGACTTGGAGATGACGAGCCTATCTTTTAGCTGTTGTCATTTTCTATTTTCCAGTTTTTTTGTTTGAAAAGACTATTTCTATTATCAGTTGTAATTTTGTTGGACAAGTTTTATTTATTAAAATATTAAAGTTATGGCAATTAGTCTGTGTTGTTGATTACCTGCATGAGTGTTACAGCTTACTGCCGTCGTCTCAACAACGGTGCAGGCTGGGCATGATCCGATTCGACCCAAGAAATTGGGACCGGGTCGTGACACCTGCAGTAGGATTAGGATATTTTTGAGGGTACTCAATCACACTAGGAAAAACTTTTAATCAGATTCCTTTTATCTAAATTTGCTGCTTATTGTCTTCCCTTGAATATAAATTGTCCTCCTTTGATCTTTCGCTTCATTCTCAGTAATTGCTTCTTGTTTTGATCTGTCTTCATGATGGTTATGGAGACACGATCTCATCGCTCCAGTCCGGAGGATACTATCGAGAGGCTGCCCACCTCTCGTCCTGTTCAGCAGGGCCTCGAGACCGCAGCTCCTATAGTACCGACTCAGGTTGGTATTTCTGCTACATTGGAGGTGCACCTCCGCCTGTACAGAGACCTTTCCCGTCATTCCTGATTCTCTCAGCATCAGCGGTTCATGCAGCATCAGCAGCAGGCCAGGGAAAACTAGCAGGGGCGAGCTTTCACCAGGACAGTCGAGGATGCACAGGCATTGAAGATCTTGCTGCAGGTTCCGTTCTTCTCCATTCCATTTCTGTAATTGCCTCTTATAACTATCTTGAAATTCGATTCCATCTGTTCCTTGTTGACTGATCAATTTTGTTCTGTTGTTCTTGTGTTATATTTATTTTTCTTCTGAGAAAAATTATATGGGCTAGGTCACCTCAGTTATGGGATCTAGAATCTTCGATAATCGTGTTAGCTGGCATAGTGAGGACATATAGTCAGATTTTGGACGTATTTCTCGGGTGTGAGAATTTAAGGTTTTCGCTGTCATACATGCGGCAATGCAAAAATTTTAAATACCATGAATCTAGAGGTATGTACCTTAGTCAAGGACTCTGTGATTATCGTAGCCTTACTCACTAGCATGACAAAGACTCTGAACAACATGATTTTGGACAGATGCATATGATTATCAGATTGCATCTTGAGAAGGTTTTTAAACATATCATCTCTCTATCATACCGTTCTGTTGTTATAAATAACTTAAGAGTAGGGATATTTTAGTTTTGTAGAGCTTATTCATATGTAATTCTTTCATATTGTAATGATATGATTTGTAGAGTGTCTGTACTTAGAGATGATAGTTAGCATTGATATTAGAATAATAACCCCTATAGATGATTCCCCTGTTGTTACGACCGCACCCTAGAGTTAGGGCACGAGAACGACAACGTCCAGCCTACGTCACAGTGTCGGCGGTAGAACGCTGTTCTAGGTCTCATGCATCTAACAGTATAAGGCTAAGCAGTTTATACTCCCCGAATGGGGGTGACATAGCAGAATGTAAACTCAATCACATCTAAGGTAGAGCATAATAAGGATAGATAAAACATGAAATCCAAAAAGATACAGCAGAGAGAAATCTAAGTGTCTAAAATACACAAACCCAGAAATACATCTCAAATCTCAAAATACAGTAATCCTTAAAGTAAATACAACTCCAGACAAAATGAAATAACTATCTAAACAAACTCTAAAGTGTCTCCTCTAGGCTAGCAGGCAAC
Organism: Iris pallida; assembly: GCA_029216955.1. NCBI lineage: Eukaryota > Viridiplantae > Streptophyta > Magnoliopsida > Asparagales > Iridaceae > Iris > Iris pallida. The sequence continues at coordinate 13,196 of JANAVB010008340.1, forward strand.
CTCCAGGCTATCTGTAAAATTTATCAACAGGTCCAGTCAGGATAGGAGCAAGTACAGTACATCTCAACAGTTCATAGCAGGTTAGAAAATATAATCATGCAGTAGAGTAAGATACAGGATCTGAAAGAAATACAGTATGTAAACAGAGAGAGAACTGTAATAGAAATATCTACTATAAATAGAGAACTAATAGTGGCTAGTGATATAGAGTACAGGATAGCACATGTGAACAGGACAGATTTGTACATGATCTACACTAAAGAGTTGTACATGATCTACACTACTATAGAATTGTTCACATGACTACTAGCACTCCCCCGTTTTCCCCAATCAACATAAGGATCTATACAGGTTATGTTATTGTATGATATCACATGGGGCCCATGAAAGGGTGCACATGATAGTATACATGAGGGCTCTGTGAACAAGAGTACATGATTCACAAGAGTGTACATGTATGGTGAAAGCACAGGAGTACATGATGAAAGTGAAACGCACATGACACAATGTACCCGATGCTCCCGATGGGATAACATCGTATAAAGAGATCCATATAGTACTAATCCGTGATAATGTCGTGATAGCATCAAGTAAAGTAATCTAAAGCAGGAATATAATTCTAAGCAGGATATGAAATGATCAGAGAATGTACTCGCCTGATAACCTGAACAGCTGATAAGTATAGGGGGTCGACTGAAGCCACAGAGTCCTATTTAAAGCAACACAGGTTACAAGGTGTTCAAGTTGTAATAATGAATCTCTACAAGCAATCTATATTATCCTAGGTTCTTCTAAGTCAAAACAACTCTAGGTCGACTCCGGCCAATAATCTAGTCAAACTACGTCAAGTGTTGACTTACAGTTGACTTGGGTCAACTGGTCAACTCTGGCCAAACAGGGTCAATTCTAGTCTAATTATTAAAGATATAAAGTGTACTTCGTTATTGGTACGTCGAAACTTACGACACATAAATCGAGATGAGATGATCAACGGTAAAGTTGATAATCTTATTATAGTGATCCACGTGTCCAACTTGTCAATTTCAGCGATGTGAGATCACTGGAATTGACTGATCTCAATTTCGTTGTACTAATCCCGAAATACAAACATTATAAGAATTAATTATTAATTAATTATAAAAAGGTTAAACTCAGAGAAATTATCAACAAACATTGTCGACGATGAAATAAACATCGCCAACGTGTCCAGAATGGTCAAATTAGCTAGGATAGCCTACCCATCGGTCCAATTTGGACACAAGGGCAAAAAGGTAATTTCGGGTCAAAACGGTGTCCGTGTCGGAGCCGTTTTGCACCAAAAAATGTGCAAGAAAATAAGTCTATAAAATATAACAAATTATATGTCCACGAAACCAGAATGACGATACGAACCCAACGGTATCTCCAGAATTGGATTCCGTTGACCCGATCTCAATTTGGTCCGTTGACAGAACTTGAAATTCGGTTTGCACGGAAATACGTGCCGGAGCCAATGTTCTCAAAACTCAGAAAACTACATGTCAACGAGTCCAGAATGACGATACGAACTCAACGGTATATCCGGAATTGGATTCCGATGAGCCGATCTCAAAATGATCCGTTGACCCGGATATTGGTATCCGACTTGCACCGAAATACGTGTCGATCCAATGTCCACCAAAACCTAGAAAATTATATGTCAACGAGTTCAGAATGACGATACGAACTCAACGGTATATCCGAAATTGGATTCCGATGAGCCGGCGTCAAAAAGTCCCGTTGACCCAGAATGTGGGACCCACTTTGTAAAAAACGTGTCAGGGCCCACGTTCCCCAAATCTAACAAATTATATGAAAACAAGCAGAACGATGCCACGAGTCTACTGGTGGTGTCAAAAATGAAATCTGGAGTCCCGTGTTCAAAAATAGAATTTTACAAGTTGGAAATTACGAATTCGGACGGCCAACTTTGGCGTCGAATTCAACCAATCAAACAAGCTCACAATGAAACAAAACTGGAGGGGTAGTAAGAGGGTTATACCAGCTTCGTACAGGAACTGGTAGCACGCCAAATGGAGCTGCGGTGGAGGAGATACAAGCTGACGAAGTTGCCCCCGTGAAACTGTCCAAAATTAATACAATTTAAACGGTCAACTTGGTGGCCGTTATGATGTATCAAACGATAAAATCAACGGATGAAAATTGACAGGAGTGAAGGTGGATATACCGAGATTGTGACGGAGCAAAAAAATTGCCGATCCAACGGTCGGATTTCTGGGAAAATGTGCACGAAGTTGCTGCGACGGAGCACCAAAATGGACTTGATTCCGCGCGCGTCACGACGGAACTTCGTGCAAAACGCACGAATGTCTCGACGGCGCGTCCCGGAGGACGGTGGCCGTCAGGGGGCTGCTCGCCGGAGTGGGGCACACAGCCAGGAGGGCCACGGGGCCGTGCGGCGGCACGGTGGCGCACGACGGCGCCCCGCGTGCGCGCATGTGCGCGTCTGTGCAGCGGTGCAGCTGCTGGGCTGCGCTGGTGGCACGCTAGCGGGCGCGGCAGCTACGGCGGTAGCCGGCGACTGGCGGCGCACGAGAACGGCGGTGGTCGGACTGGTGATGGAGGTGGTGGCAGTTTTGAGGATGATGATGGTTGATGGTGGAGTTGGACTTGGTGGTGGTGTTGCATATGAAGAAGAAGGAGGGAAGGAGGAGGAGATGACTGGTGGTGGCGCGACGACGTGCTCGGCCAGGGGTGGCCGGAGCCACGGCTAGGGGTGGCCGGAGCCACGGCCAGGGTGGAGGTCGGGCCATGGGTGGCTGAGCTCGGGGGAGGCTGCTGTGTGTTGAGTTGTGAAGAAAGTGGGAAAAATTAAAAAGGATGAGAGAGAGAGAGAGAAAGTAAAATAATTGTGAGAGAGGAGGGAGAGAAAAAGCCTTCCCTAGAAATTAGGGCCGGCCAAGTTGGCTGTGAGTGAGTAAGGAAAATAGGTGGTGAGGATTTAATTAGGTTATCCAATGGCTAGGATGGAATATAGGGAAAAATAGGTAATTCCAATAGGGATTTAATTCAACAGAAATTCCAATAATTCTTAAAAAATAGGTAGGAGGAGTATTAATATTATTTTTGGACGAGCAAGTGAGGGTGTCACGATGGAGGGTAGCACGAAGCTGGGCTGGACTCGGTGGAGCCGGATTGGGTCAAAATCAGACATTATGCAATAATCGAATTAAAATTAGGTGTTGATGATCATGGGTAAATAAGTAGCACATGGGGATTCCAATAAATGGGACACAAGTGACATGCAGACAGTAGGCTCAATATGGGCCATGTCCATAATTGGGGCTGACAGGTTTTGGTCGACAGGGTACCCACAAATCAAGTTGGAAAATGAATGTGACACCGTGGGGTGAAATAAAATCGGGTCACGTGTCAGAAAAGTTGTGCAAAGCAAATGGAGCACAAAATGGCGTGTCTAAGTGGGACACGAAAGTCAAGGGTGAAGAGTGTCTCGAGTGATCATGCATGATGAGTTGGTTTCAAGAAACTGACTGGTCTTGCGCTCCCAAATTAAAAGTCACGGTAACGTGCTAATAATGATCAAGGAAAAGAGTGGGAAAATTAATTAATGATCAAATGGTCTAAATCGACCCGAAGTTCAGCGAAGCAAAAAGAGTACAAGGGAACAAGTTTGAGTAGGGACACTATATACCATCATGAAGGTAATCCTGTCCACTCCAAAACTCGTGAAGAAGATTTCCAGAGTTGAACATCCCTGACACTCCAAATATCAAAGGCACAGAAAAGTACACTTAAGGAAAAATAACAAAATAAATTATTTATCGAAACCAAATAATCAGAAAATAAAATAAAAATAAAAATTAACCCGAAATTCAGGGTGCTCACATCCTACCCACCTTATAAAAATTTCGTCCTCGAAATTAAAATGTTCATACTCCCTCTAGGTCAAGCCCCCACAATCAAGTCTCAAATTTAAACAAATCATGTGATCAAAAGGACGATATATAGGGTCATGGCATACGGTGGTGGTGAAAGTCTCATCGAGGTATACCAGTCATGCTAACCGAAACGGTCATAGGGTATCAAAACACGCAAGAAATCTAGAGTGCGAAACTGGAAAAGATACAGAAATAATAAATCATCAAAACTGTAAGACGGTCTACCATCCTATGTGAAAGCTGGTACTCATTAAAAAAAATAAAGAAAGGTAACTACCAATTATCTATAAAAGGGTACAGAAAATTAATTTCAAAAGTTAAAGAATTGAAAGTCACTTGCATTGAAATCCAATCACAAATATATACATAGAGAGCGTTAGAGAGGGAAAACTAGCATTATATAATGTTATGTGGTTTGTGTGTGTATAGGTGTATGTGAACAGGTTCATATGGTTAGATAGTAGGCATGTGTGTAGGTGAAATATACATGAAATTGTACATGAGGACTTGGGTTTCAAACAATAGCTATCCAGTTACACTACTCATGGCATATTGGTTAAACAATCTACAATACGCAACTTATTTACTCATAACATGCATGGCTAACCATATACATATTATAAAGAGGTAGAGATTTAGTCATGTATCTATATACATTATAACATGTCTGCATAAACTCTATATATCTATACAGGTATTGAAACATAACATAGAGAGGAAATGTTAGGCTTACATGGCAGTGTATACTAAGTTAGGGTGTGTGTGTATGTCCTTGTACAGGGTTATAACTTAGTATTGAAAGGTTAAATCCAGTTTTAGTTCAGCATTTATATTCAAAATCTAAAAACAAGCTAACATTTAAACCAGTGTAATATTAACATAATGCAGTCTCAGATTTTAGGGTTTTGAAACATCACAACCAATCTCAACGCTCCCAATGCATCCTAACATGATAGAAATGAAACCCTAACATACTATCCATACATTTATCTACACATACAGTTCAGTATTACATGTTAAATCTGAATTTGAACTAAGCATTGGAAACCAATGTGAAAATGTTAACATGTATTCAGTTTTCAGTTTTGGAGAAATTCGAATATCAAGACCAACTCAATGTTTATCACAACCTATCATGTAAGAATATGAAACCTAACATTATTCCTACAACAACAATGTACACAACTCTAAATATTACATTTAAAACAACAATTTGAACTAACATTTGGAATCCGTATTAAGGGTTAATATGCACACGTCTCCGATTTGACAAATTTAACATAGCTTAACCAATTTTTTTGAATTGAAACCCTATGTAAACATACATGTGCAGTGATGTAAACATAACTAATAACATAAAATTTATATTTAAATTACAAATTTAGCTGGAGAAAGCAGAGAACCAGAAATATTGGGGTTTTAAAAATTTAACATCAACGACATATTAATATGTATTCAGATAGGTGGAATCAAAGTGTAGCATGCATACGTGTCAGGAAAGTGTCCACTATATATTCATATATATTCTCGTGTCCCAATATAAAAATAATTCTACGTTAAGACCAACATTTAGATTCCTACCAAGATTACAAAGTAGGTGATTGATGAAATCAAGACAGTTTTATTATCATTATTACTTAATGTGAGAATAATAGCAAGAAGGAAATAATAATGAAATTTGTTCTGCTTATCTGTTTAAAGAAGGAGCCATTTTGAAACCCAGTGCTAAAATATCAAATCCAAGATAAGGCCTAGCAAAATCATTGATTCATTGTATTAAGAAGAAATTCATGGTAAGAAGTTACACAAGTTTATAAAAACAGCTAAAGCTACATCCTAAGTTAAACAATGTCACGACCCGCACCCGCTTTTCGGACGCGAGCTCGTGAGCAAGCCAGCTACGTATCGAGTGGACTCCATCCCGACTCCAGTATGTATAAGCTGTCATGGTCATGGTTTCATGTCTAATCTAAACTATATCTCAATCCACATGAATCATATAAAACAAGAATGAACAAGTACGGGTCATGGTCTGCAGCCCATTAGCATATTGTTCGATTAGACTCCAAGAATGATATGAGTCTATAAATAAGCAGAGTATATCATGGTACTGAATATAAAGCACGAGAAGATAATAAAAATATCACAAGCAAATACCTGTATCATACATCGCAATCCTCTACCATCCTGCTCTGCTAACTAACTCCATACAGTCGCTAAACCTGAAGAGATCATCAGGTCCTCAGAGGACTAGCAAGATACATAAAAACGAGCCTTTCTAACAGTTTATATGCATGGAGAAAATATAAAATAAACAAGTAAACTGAGCAATAAAAAATAATGAATCTATACACTGTCTACACGAAAATAAACTGCTGAACAAGGACCAGAGAACTCATGTCAAGATGTCAACGGATAACCGAAACGAAGACTCAAACCCTCATCCCTAGCGTGGACTCGCAAGTTTGAACTACTAACCCTCGTCTCTAGTGTGGACTCGCAGGTTAGCATCACCCTCGTCCCTAGTGTGGACTCGCAGGCGTAAACCCTATACTACTAACCCTCGTCCCTAGTGTGGACTCGCAGGCTAGCATCTACTACTAACCCTCGTCCCTATCGTGGACTCGCAGGCTAGCATCTACTACTAACCCTCGTCCCTATCGTGGACTCGCAGGCTAGCATCAATAACTACTAACCCTCGTCTCTATCATGGACTCGCAGGTAGCTTTAAGGTTCAAGACACGGAGGCATGACTCAATCAAGGCACGGCCAATAAGACACAAGGCTAACAGTGAACACTGTCTAAAGCAATGATAAAAATATACCAGCTGATAGAAAAGATACATTGCAACAATATGAGAAAGCTGGATAAAATAATAGACAGTTCATGTAAATAAAGCTGTGTAGAAAGGCAAGGTATACTTGCCTGGTGGCAGCGCGAAGAACCAATAAAATACCGTCAACTAGTAAGCCATACAGTCCAAGTCATCACAACTGTCTCCGAAAGTTGAAACAAACATTACCAACGTTCTCAGAATAGTCAAATTAGCTAGGATTGACTGTCCTTAAGTCCAATTCTGGATACCGGGGCAAAACGGTAATTTCGGACAAAAACGATGTCCGCCGTTGGACCCGCTTTGTACCGAAAAGTGTGCCAGAGTCAATGGTCTCTAAAGTTGTCAAACTACATGTCTACGGATCCAGTTTTCCGATACGAACCCAACCGTATGTCCAAAGTTTGATTCCGGTGGGCCGTGCACAAAATCACCCGTTGAGTAGGACCGTGGGGCCCACAAAACGGCAATTTTACCAACGGTCTCAGAATTGGACCAAACTTGGCGTACAGGACCAGAAAAACGATATGGTCCTGTTGGCGCAAGTTTCGTCTCGATCTGACGAGCGTGCACAAAGTAATTGGAAAACTTGCACAGAGGCCGATACGGTGAATTTTGACGGATACGCATCAAATTCGTCGCGCACACGCGACCAATTTGAATTCCGCCAAAGCCCACATAACCACGAAGCTGTTACGCAGCTTTCGATGCCTACGGTGCGCGACCACGTCGCCCGGAATGGCGGGACGGACGTCGTGTGGATGGTTTTCTATGTTTTCTGAAAACTGTTTTTAATGATAAATTCTTGACTTCGCAAACTGTTTTCTCTTCACGTAGTTAATGAAAATTAGAAATACAAAACAGGTTAGGAAGCCCTACATGTGGTCTTCAAGTGTATTCAAATAGAATTTTTAATCTGGCATTAGAGCGATCGTAATCGCTCTTCAAACATGAACGATTGGACTGCATATGTCCTGTTCTCGAACATGTTTTACCATCGACTTCGGATCGATTTCTACATCACGCTACTGCACTATAAATCAATCTACTTGAAGGGATTAATGAGGTATAGGTTAGGGTCTACCTGCACGATCGGTTCGAGGATTGATCGAGCGTACGTCGCGAACGCTAGGCGCGAAGTCGCCCCTGTGCCGCATGCTGTGTTGTTAATCCTTTCGTATACGCGCGCGCGTGTCCGGCCTCCAGCGACTCCGTCGCCGGCCGACGGCCGCCCATGGCGGTTGGCGCGCGGGGGTTGGTCGCCAAGGCTGTGGGGTGGTGGCGTTGGGTTTGCTAGGGTTTACGAGACTCTCGACACTCCGTTCTGTTCGATACATATACGGGTCTCTCGGCTGTGCAATCAAGGGTCGGGTCCTCTGTTTTGCATAGTATGGGCCTAGCATGTTGGAGCTTAGGATAGGTGGGCCTGGCCTGGGTTGGCTCGGGATTTAGGTCTGCTAGGACTGAAGGGTTGGGCTCCTATTGTATCATTCTTATTCTATTTCTCACTAAAACTTTCATACAATTATATATCCTATATATATTTATATGTATATTATCTATATATATATATATATAATATATATATTTATATATTATATTATATATAATATATATATATATATATTTATATATATTACTATAGATATATATATATAGATGAAAAAAAAAAAATTATATATATTATATATAATATATTATATATATTTATATATATATATATATATATATATATATATATATATATAAATAGTGTATGTGTGTGTGTAATATATATAATATAATATATATAATATATATATATATATATATATAAAAATATATATATATATATAGATATATATATATGTATTTATATATATATTAAATATATATATATAAAATATAATTATATATATATAATATTATTATATTATATATATATATATATATATATATATATATATATATATTTTTTTTTTTTTTTTTTTATTTTTTTTTATAATATATATGTATACATACACAGACACGTATATATACGTATTCACTTGTATACATGTATTACATATATTTATATATATATACACACACACATACACTATTTATATATACACAATTCACATATATCTATATATATATAATCTCTTACGTATATATATGCATATATACACGTACAATATTTATATATATACACACACGAAAATATATAATAATAACAATAAAATAAGAATAATTTGATAATAAATAATGATAATAATAATAAGAATAATAATAATAATAATAATAATAATAATAATAAAAATAATACCCATTTGTATAATAACCAAATATTTAGGAAATATTGTTAAGTCTACCCAAAAAGCTAGGAAATTTGTACATACCTAAAAGTATGTCTACATGGACATCGTTGGTCGTACTGCAAGACTACGTGGGCTTGGCTCAGTTCGGTTCCAGTCCGCTAATTTGGTATAATTGATTCCCTAAAACTCAATAAATAAATAATAAATAATAAACCTTCGGAAAGGGTTAAGTCGCAACTTGGCCTGATTTTCCTAGTTACGATATCCATATGGCTAGGTTTCCGGGCATGGCTAGTACACTAGTCAAGGCACACTGCCATCTCCCGTGCCACAAATCCTAGTCGTCTAGTACTTCAAAACTCAACTATGGCTAGAGTCATCTACCGTAATAATTAAGTAAATAATCATTTATAAAATCATAAAAATCCCCATTTAAATCAAATAAATAAAATAAAAATATTTCAAAATTTTCGGAAGGGGGCTACAAATCTACCCACCTTAAAAATAATTTCGTCCTCGAAATTCTAATTCGTAACTATTCTTAAAATTCAAGAAGAAAGTCTACCTTAACCTTAATCTCCTCAAATTTAATTTCTCACAAATATTTTATAACCAAGAATATTTGAGGACTTCTACGCACCTTTGGTCACACTACTCCCTTGAAACACAGGTCACTAAAATCTTATAATCTTCTAACTATTGCTAACAATCCTACCAACATATATCTAGGGCATATAGCATCTATAATCTCTCATATCTATCAAACAACCAATATTCAAAACCAAGCAATATTCTAATATAACTTAAGATCTCTGATGAATTCTAGACAGCACGATCATTCGTCACCTCGAAATAGGAAGGGACGAGAATCAACGGTACGGAAAGCAAGGAAGTATAATCGAGAGCAATTATAGAATTTTCAAGGAAGTAGAGAATTTCTAGGAGAATTTTCAAGGCAGTATAGATTGAGATTTCTAAGGGTTTAGTCGGTTGCGCAGGCTCGTACCAGTACAGTAACGTAATCGGTACGATATGCTCTGACCTGCATGGGCCACCAAAAAAACTTGTCACGACCCGCACCCGCTTTTCGGACGCGAGCTCGTGAGCAAGCCAGCTACGTATCGAGCGGACTCCAGCCCGACTCCAGTACGTATAAGCTGTCATGGTCATGGTATCATGTCTAATCTAAACTATATCTCAATCCACATGAATCATATAAAACAAGAATGAACAAGTACGGGTCATGGTCTGCAGCCCATTAGCATATTGTTCGATTAGACTCCAAGAATGATGAGTCTATAAATAAGCAGAGTATATCATGGTACTGAATTAAAGCACGAGAAGATAATAAAAATATCACAAGCAAATACCTGTATCATACATCGTAATCCTCTACCATCCTGCTCTGCTAACTAACTCCATGCAGTCGCTAAACCTGAAGAGATCATCAGGTCCTCAGAGGACTAGCAAGATACATAAAAATGAGCCTTTCTAACAGTTTATTATGCATGGAGAAAATATAAAATAAACAAGTAAACTAAGCAATGAATAAAGCATGAATCTATACACTGTTACACGAAAATAAACTGCTGAACAAGGACTAGAACTCATGTCAAGATGTCAACGGATAACCGAAACGAAGACTCAAACCCTCGTCCCTAGCGTGGACTCACAAGTTTGAACTACTAACCCTCGTCTCTAGTGTGGACTCGCAGGTTAGCATCACCCTCGTCCCTAGTGTGGACTCGCAGGCGTAAACCCTATACTAAACCCTCGTCCCTAGTGTGGACTCGCAGGCTAGCATCTACTACTAACCCTCGTCCCTATCGTGGACGCAGGCTAGCATCACCCTCGTCCCTAGTGTGGACTCGCAGGTGTAAACCCTATACTACTAACCCTCGTCCTAGTGTGGACTCGCAGGCTAGCATCTACTACTAACCCTCGTCCCTATCGTGGACTCGCAGGCTAGCATCTACTACTAACCCTCGTCCCTATCGTGGACTCGCAGGCTAGCATCAATAACTACTAACCCTCGTCCCTATCGTGGACTCGCAGGTTAGCTTCAAGGTTCAAGACACGGAGGCACGACTCAATCAAGGCACGACCAATAAGACACAAGGCTAACTGTGAACAGTCTAAAGCAATGATAAAAATATACCAGCTTGAGAAAAGATACATGGCAATAATATGAAAGCTGGATAAAATAATAGACAGTGCATGTAAATAAAGCTGTGTAGAAAGGCAAGGTATACTTGCCTTGGTGGCAGCGCGAAGAACCAATAAAATCGTCAACTGTAAGCCATACAGTCCAAGTCATCACAACTGTCTCCGAAAGCTGAAACAAACATTACCAACGTTCTCAGAATAGTCAAATTAGCTAGGATTACCTGTCCTTAAGTCCAATTCTGGACACCGGGGCAAAACGTAATTTCGGACAAAAACGATGTCCGCCGTTGGACCCGCTTTGCACCGAAAAGTATGCCAGAGTCAATGGTCTCTAAAGTTGTCAAACTACATGTCTATGGATCTAGTTTTCCGATACGAACCCAACCGTATGTCCAAAGTTGGATTCCGGCGGGCCGTGCACAAAATCACCCGTTGAGTGGGACCGTGGGGCCCGCAAAACGGTAATTTTACCAACGGTCTCAGAATCGGACCAAACTTGGCGTACAGGACCAGAAAAATGATGGTCCTGTTGGGCAAGTTTGTCTCGATCTGACGAGCGTGCACAAAGTAATTGGAAAACTTGTACAGAGGCCGATACGTGAATTTCGACGGATACGCATCAAATTCGTCGCGCACACGCGACCAATTTGAATTCTGCCAAAGCCCACACGACCACGAAGCTGTTACGTAGCTTTCGATGCCTACGGTGCGTGACCATGTCGCCCGGAATGGCGGGACGGACGTCGTGTGGATGGTTTTCTATGTTTTCTGAAAACTGTTTTTAATGATAAATTCTTGACTTCGCAAACTGTTTTCTCTTCAAGTAGTTAATGAAAATTAGAAATACAAAACAGGTTAGGAAGCCCTATATGTGGTCTTCAAGTGTATTCAAATAGAATTTTTAATCTGGCATTAGAGCGATCGTAATCGCTCTTCAAACATGAACGATTGGACTGTATATGTCCTGTTCTCGAACATGTTTTACCATCGACTTCGGGTCGATTTCTACATCACGCTATTGCACTATAAATCAATCTACTTGAAGGGATTTAATGAGGTATAGGTTAGGTGTCTACCTGCGCGATCGGTTCGAGGATTGATCGAGCATACGTCGCGAACGCGAGGCACGAAGTCGCCCCTGTGCCGCACTGCTGCTGTTGTTAATCCTTTCGTATACGCGCGCGCGTGTCCGGCCTCCAGCGACTCCGTCGCCGGCGACGGCCGCCCACGGCGGCTGGCGCACTGCGCGGGTTGGTCGCCAAGGCTGTGGGGTGGTGGCGTTGGGTTTGCTAGGGTTTACGAGACTCTCGACACTCCATTCTGTTCGAATACATATACGGGTCTCTCGGCTGTGCAATCAAGGGTCGGGTCCTCTGTTTTGCATAGTATGGGCCTAGCAGGTTGGAGCTTAGGATAGGTGGGCCGGGCCTGGGTTGGCTCGGGATTTAGGTCTGCTGAGGACTGAAGGGTTGGGCTCCTATTGCTATTCATTCTTATTCTATTTCTCACTAAAACTTTCATACAATTATATATATCCTATATATATTTATATGTATATTATCATCTCTCTCTCTCTATATATATATATATATATATATATATATTATATATATATATATATATATATATATGTATACATACACAGACACGTATATATATATATACGTATTCACTTGTATACTTGTATTTACATATATTATATATATATATATACACACACATACACTATTTATATATACACAATTCACATATATATAATCTATATATATATATTATATATATATATGCATATATACACGTACAATATTTATTATATACACACCCAAAAATATATAATAATAACAATAAAATAAGAATAATTTGATAATAACAATAATGATAATAATAATAAGAATAATAATATATTAATAATAATAAAAAATAATAATAATACCCGTTTGTATAATAACCAAATATTTAGGAAATATTGTTAAGTCTACCCAAAAAGCTAGGAAATATTTGTACATACCTAAAAGTATGTCTACATGGACATCGTTGGTCGTACTGCAAGACTACGTGGGCTTGGCTCAGTTCGGTTCCAGTCCGGCTAATTTGGTATAATTGATTCCCTAAAACTCAATAATATAAATAATAAATATATAAACCTTCGGAAATGGTTAAGTCGCAACTTGGCCTGATTTTCCTAGTTACGATATCCCTATGGCTAGGTTTCCTCGGGCATGGCTAGTACACTAGTCAAGGCACACTGCTCCATCTCCCGTGCCACAAATCCTAGTCGTCTAGTACTTCAAAACTCAACTATGGCTAGAGTCATCTACCGTAATAATTAACTAAATAATCATTTATAAAAATCGTAAAAATCCCCATTTAAATCAAATAAATAAAATAAAAATATTTCAAAATTTTTCGGGAAGGGGAGCTACAAACAATGAGAAGCGAAACAAAACAAAACAACAATAATTCTTTTTTTTGAATGACTGAAACAAAAGTAGGAAAACATGTTCGAAAACATTTAAGGTACAATCTGATAATCATATGCGTCTATCCAAAATCATGGTACTCTAAATCCTCGTCATACTAGTAAGCAAGGCTACGATAATCACAGAGTCCTTGACTTATGCTCATACCTCTAGAATCATGGTATTTAATATTTTCGCGATGCCGCTAGCTTGGCTGCGAAAACCTTAAATTCCCACACCCGAGAAATATATCCAAAGTCAGACAATATGTCCTCACCATGCTGGCTAATGTGACTATAGAAGACAAGATTTCCATAACTTAGATGACCTAGCCCATATAATTTCATCTTGCCAAAAATTAAATTAAATCAACAATGAATACCAAAAAAAATCAAATTTATCAACGAACATCAAAATTCAAAAATGAACAAAATCCTTCAAATCATATAACTACAAACTCGGATGCTATAGCTAACATCAAGATTCAAAATTCCACAATCTTCATCAAAATCAATAAATACAAACTCAAATTCAATAATAATACATCAAAATCAAATTCAACAACAGAAAGTAAAGATAAATCAAATCAAGGAAAAAGTTTTCAAATCGGAGTTAAACAAGATTCTCAAGGGTCGTCCCAGGAATCTCTCAAGGGATCCTAATTGTGATTGAGTATCTTCAAAAATATATATTCCTACTGCAGGCTGTAGTGGTACTTTAGTTCGAATACCACTACACAAACTCGACCTGCATGGGCCACCACTAAAAACGTGTCACGACCCGCACCCTAGAGTTAGGGCACGAGAACGTAACAACGCCCAGCCTACGTCGCAGTGTCGGCGGTAGAACGATGTCCTAGGTCTCATGCATCTAACAGTATAAGGCTAAGCAGTTTATACTCCCCGAATGGGGGTGACATAGCAGAATGTAAACTCAATCATCTAAGGTAGAGCATAATAAGGATAGATAAACATAAAATCCAAAAAGATACAGCAGAGAGAAATCTAAGTGTCTAAAATACACAAACCCAGAAATACATCTCAAATCTCAAAATACAGTAATCCTTAAAGTAAATACAACTCCAGACAAAATGAAAAATAACTACTAACAAACTAAAGTGTCTCCTCTAGGCTAGCAGGCAACCTCCAGGCTATCTGTAAAATTTATCAACAGGTCCAGTCAGGATAGGAGCAAGTACAGTACATCTCAACATTCATAGCAGGTTAGAAAATATAATCATGCAGTAGAGTAAGATACAGGATCTGAAAGAAATACAGTATGTAAACAGAGAGAGAACTGTAATAGAAATATCTACTATAAATAGAGAATTAATAGTGGCTAGTGATGTAGAGTACAGGATAGCACATGTGAACAGGACAGATTTGTATGATCTACACTAAAGAGTTGTACATGATCTACACTACTATAGAATTGTTCACATGACTACTAGCACTCCCCGTTTTCCCCAATCAATACACAAGGATCTATACAGGTTATGTTATTGTACATGATATCACATGGGGCCCATGAAAGGGTGCACATGATAGTATACATGAGGGCTCTGTGAACATGAGAGTACATGATTCACAAGAGTGTACATGTATGGTGAAAGCACAGGAGTACATGATGAAAGTGAAACGCACATGACACAATGTACCCGATGCTTCCGAGGGGGATAACATCGCATGAAGAGATCCATATAGTACTAATCCGTGATAATGTCGTGACAGCATCAAGTAAAGTAATCTAAAGCAGGAATATAATTCTAAGCAGGATATGAAATGATCAGAGAATGTACTCGCCTGATAACCTGAACAACTGATAAGTATAGGGGGTCCGACTGAAGCTACAGAGTCCTATTTAAAGCAACACAGGTTACAAGGTGTTCAAGTTATAATAATGAATCTCTACAAGCAATCTATATTATCCTAGGTTCTTCTAAGTCAAAACAACTCTAGGTCGACTCCGGCCAATAATCTAGTCAAACTAGGTCAAGTGTTGACTTACAGTTGACTTGGGTCAACTGGTCAACTCTGGTCAAACAGGGTCAATTCTAGTCTAATTATTAAAGATATAAAGTGTACTTCGTTATTGGTACGTCGAAACTTACGACAAATCAAGATGAGATGATCAACGGTAAAGTTGATAATTTATTATAGTGATCCACGTGTCCAACTTGTCAATTTCAGCGATGTAAGATCACTGGAATTGACTGATCTCAGTTTCGTTGTACTAATCCCGAAATACGAACATTATAAGAATTAATCATTAATTAATTATAAAAAGGTTAAACTCAGAGAAATTATCAACAAACATTGTCGGACGATGAAATAAATCGCCAACGTGTCCAGAATGGTCAAATTAGCTAGGATAGCCTATCCATCGGTCCAATTTGGACACAAGGGCAAAAAGGTAATTTTGGGTCAAAACGGTGTCCGTGTCGAAGCCGTTTTGCACCGAAAAATGCAAGAAAACAAGTCTAAAATATAACAAATTATATGTCCACGAAACCAGAATGACGATACGAACCCAACGGTATCTCCAATTGGATTCCGTTGACCCGATCTCAATTTGGTCCGTTGACCAGAACTTGGAATTCCGGTTTGTACGGAAATGCGTGCCGGAGCCAATGTTCTCAAAACTCAGAAAAAACTACATGTCAACGAGTCCAGAATGACGATACGAACTCAACGGTATATCCGGAATTGGATTCGATGAGCCGATCTCAAAATGATCCGTTGACCCGGATATTGGTATCCGACTTGCACCGAAATGGATACGAACTCAACGGTATATCCGGAATTGGATTCCGATGAGCCGGCGTCAAAAAGTTCCGTTGACCCAGAATGTGGGACCCACTTTGCACCGAAAAACGTGTCAGGGCCCACGTTCTCCAAATCTAACAAATTTTATTGAAAACACGCCAGAACGACGCCACGAGTCTACTGGTGGTGTCAGAAATGAAATCTGGAGTCCCGTGTTCAAAAATGAAATTTTACAAGTTAGAAATTACGAATTCGGACGGCCAACTTTGGCGTCGAATTCAACCAATCAAACAAGCTCACAAAGAAACAAAACTGGAGGGGTAGTAAGAGGGTTATACCAGCTTCGTACAGGAACTGGTAGCACGCTAAATGGAGCTGCGGTGGAGGAGATACAAGCTGACGAAGTGGACCCCGCAAAACTGTCCAAAATTAATACAATTTAAACGGTCAACTTGGTGGCCGGTTTTGATGTATCAAACGATAAAATCAACGGATGAAAATTGAAAGGAGTGAAGGTGGATATAACGAGATTGTGACGGAGCAAAGAAATCGCCGATCCAACGGTCGGATTTTGGGAAAACGTGCACGAAGTTGCTGCGATGGAGCGCCAAAATGGACTTGATTCCGCGCGCGTCACGACGGAACTTCGTGCAAAACGCACGAATAGTCTCGACGGCGCGTCCCGGAGGACGGTGGCCGTCAGGGGGCTGCTCGTCGGAGTGGGGCGCACAACCAGGAGGGCCACGATGGCCGTGCGGGCACGGTGGCGCACGACGGCGGCCCGCGCACGCGCACGTTGCGCCTGTGCAGCGGTGCAGCTGCTGCTGCTGCGTTGGTGGCGCGCTGGCGCGGGCAGCTGCGGCGGTGGCCGGCGACTGCGACGGCGCGCGAGAACGGCGGTGGTCGGGCTGGTGATGGAGGTGGTGGCAGTTGAGGATGATGATGGTTGATGGTGGAGTTGGACTTGGTGGTGGTGTTGCATATGAAGAATGAGGAGGGAAGGAGGAGGAGATGGCTGGTGGTGGCGCGACGACGTGCTCGCCAGGGGTGGCCGGAGCCACGGCCAGGGTGGAGGTCGGGCCATGGGTGGCTGAGCTCGGGTGGGAGGCTGCTGTGTGTTGAGTTGTGAAGAAAGTGTGGGAAAAATTAAAAGGATGAGAGAGAGAGAGAGAGAGAGAGAAAGTAAAATAATTGTGAGAGGGAGGAGAGCGAAAAAGCCTTCCCTAAAAATTAGGGCCGGCCAAGTTGGCTGTGAGTGAAAGTGAGGGAAATAGGTGGTGAGGATTTAATTAGGTTATCCAATGGCTAGGATGGAATATAGGGAAAAATAGGTAATTCCAATAGGGATTTAATTCAATACAGAAATTCCAATAATTCTTAAAAAATAGGTAGGAGGAGTATTAATATTATTTTTGGACGAGCAAGTGAGGGTGTCACGATGGAGGGTAGCACGAAGCTGGGCTGGACTCGGTGGAGCCGGATTGGGTCAAAATCAGACATTATGCAATAATCGAATTAAAATTAGGTGTTGATGATCATGGGTAAATAAGTAGCACATGGGGATTCCAATAAATGGGACACAAGTGACATGCGGACAGTAGGCTCAATGTGGGCCATGTCCATAATTGGGGCTGACAGGTTTTGGTCAACAGGGTACCCACAAATCAAGTTGGAAAATGAATGTGACACCGTGGGGTGAAATAAAATCGGGTCACGTGTCAGAAAGTTGTGCGAAGCAAATGGAGCACAAAATGGTGTGTCTAAGTGGGACACGAAAGTCAAGGGTGAAGAGTGTCTCGAGTAGATCATGCATGATGAGTTGGTTTCAAGAAACTGACTGGTCTTGCGCTCCCAAATTAAAAGTCACGGTAACGTGCTAATAATGATCAAGGAAAAGAGTGGGAAAATTAATTAATGATCAAATGGTCTAAATCGTCCCGAAGTTCAGTGAAGCAAAAAGAGTACAAGGAAACAAGTTTCAGTGGGACACTATATACCATCATGAAGGTAATCCTGTCCACTCCAAAACTCGTGAAGAAGATTTTCAGAGTTGAACATCCCTGACACTCCAAATATCAAAGGCACGGAAAAGTACACTTAAGGAAAAATAACAGAATAAATTATTTATCGAAACCAAACAATCAGAAAATAAAATAAAAATAATAAAAATCAACCCGAAATTCAGGGTGCTCACACTGTTATTTATAATACCTACCAGTTTTATGTAGGATGTTAGTATGCCTTACAGCCTTGATGATTTATTATTTTTCCTTACCCTTCCAGTAGGGCACCCATGCCAGAGCCTTTCCTTGAGGGTAGTTGTAGCTTCACCTAAGACTGAGAATTCTATATATAGATGGGTTATAAATGATATTGGCATATGGGATATGGGTTTGGTTGGTATCTATAGGCCATTGTTGTATAGGGTTATAGACATGTTGTTTAGCCTATATTGGCTCAGTTTTTGTCACTGCCACTTTTCTAGCTTGAGGGTATTTTGGTCATTTTCAAAATTTGGAATTATTTTGGATTTTTATTATTAAATATATTTAATATAATTTTTAGTGATTTTTGGTGATTTTTGGTTTAGTTTTTGACCCTATAGTTGATTTTGACTCATGTTGACTAGGAGACTGTCCTATTGGCCAACCTGGGTCAAGACACCTTGGTTAGGTTAAGAAACCCTAGTGTGACCTAAGTTAGTCATTTCAAGTTCATTAAAATTGGTTTGGGGTAATTAGGAGTTAGTTTGGCCTAAGAATGGCTTGTGAAGTCACAAGTCAAAATCATGACTTAAACTAATTAGGACTCAACCAACTTGGCAAAACCCTAGATCTAAACCCTATGGCCAGCCACATGACAGCCCCCCTTCTATAAATACTCTCCTAGGGATTAGGGCTAGCCTCTCTCTTAGGGTTTATCAAGTTTTTAGAAAGAGGTAAGTTCCATCTTCATAAATTCATAATAAATTCATTTCAAGTCCTTTTTCCTTCAAACAAATTCCAATAGGCTCTAAATATTGTGTTCTTGTTGGAAATAAGTTTTGACAGGGAGCAAACAATTTGAAGGACTTTGGGTGGTTTGAGGAATCATTTCCTTTGAGCTTTTGGGAGTTTGAACACCTATAGGTATAATCCTCTCTAATTCATTTTAAATTCTGTAAAAATCATTTCTAGGTTGCCCTAACCCTAGCCTAACTATAGGAATAGGGTTTCCAAATTTTTGTGTCGTTTTGTGTCCGTTCTGGACACGTATCAGTGCACATTGCTTAGTGTTTGATGAAATGCCCCAATGGGCATTTCGTATGAGTTTTCAAAATCCATTTGAATAGGAAGCTAGCCCTAGGTGTCGTCTAGGGATTCCTAGTGTCTGGTGATGGTTTTTGAGTCGTGTCGAGTCGTGGGGAACACGGGACACGCGAGTGCGGGTCGAGCGCGCGGGCACAGTGCGTGCCCTGCTACTCGGGGGCTTTTGCGCACTCGTTTCTCCACGTGGACACGTGAAATTTGGTATAGGGGTGGGTGATGACTGACACGAGGCTCGCAAAGTTTCACGAGTCCTCGTGTCGTGTCGGATACGTTATTTCGTGTGCACTGGACAGCTCTGTGTGCGTGTGAGTTCTGTGATTGAACTGTTGTAAATCGATTTTTAATGTTTTAAATTATGTCTAAATGATTGAATAGATCCTAATTATCATGTTTAAATCCCTGTTATACCATGTTACTTAATGGTTTGGGTTTTGAGTGGTGTTTGGTTCGAAATGTTGTAGAACAGTGAAAACTCTGATACTATTCTGAAACTGTGTTTTCCCAATCAGTTTAATCCTCCCTTAAATTATGTTTTCATCTATCATTGATTTCCCTCATGTTACATGCTTATTAACTAAGTTATTTCTTTCAATTTTAGGCTTTTGGTTATGTATTTGAGTTTTTTGAATATGGTTAGAGTTCATTTCGAAATTGTTATAAACCTGAGAATGAGTTCATATTTTGGACTGAAATGGAAACCTATAACCTGGTATTGATTTTCCCTTACATTCATGTGTAAAACCTGAGTTTGGCATTTTGCTAACTAAGTGTTATTCCCAGTTTCCTTGATAACCTGGGAATAGGGTGATGAGTTGGTTGAATCTTCCTATTTTCGAAATGTGTTAACTGTTGAACTATGGTTCAATCCTTTCTTTGGTTTTAATTACCTGAGATTCTTTGTGATAGCCTGTGATTCAAATTGTTGGTTGTCTTTTCCTTTTTGTTTGACTGTTTTTGAGATTGTTAAACTGAAATGAAAATCATAACTGGAATGGAATTTCCATTCTTCACTGATTTTAACTCCAGTCATTGAAACCTGAGTATTCCCTTTATTTCGAGAACAAACCTGAGATTGTTTTCTAGCCACTGAATTCCTTTTATTTTCAAAATGTATTCAAAACCTGAGGCAATGGTTTGTATAGGCTATAAAACTGAGATTGTTAAATGATATTGTTAACTGAGATTTATGTGATTCACTGTATACCTGACATTGTTCTTTTAACTTAGGTATTTCACGAGAATGAAGTTTAAATCTGAGACTCCATTGTTAGTTAAATTGATTTCCTTTCCATTTTTCCCATGATCATTACTGTTAGCTGCTAATGAGTTGGGCTGTGAGTTGATTCCAGTTTCAATAAACCTGAGAATGTTTGAACTAATGCTTGATCACTGATTACTTATTCCCTGCACTGTTAATCCTTCACTGTAAAAAACTGACATGAGATTTGGGACTGTTGGTATTTGGTTGTTGTAAATTGACTTCCTTTCCTTTCCTTTTTCCTGTCACACTGTTTGCCTATGACACTAACACACACACTTATGTGTTCATCACTGTTCCCTGTTTTTCCAGTTTCTTGTCTCACACACACATGTCCTCTCTCCTACCTATGTATATATAATATAGGCTTGTGGCAATTATTAGTTTCCTATAGATAATAAATGTGTGTAATGTGTATATAGGATATAATGTGCTATTGTTATGATACAATGTTGGGTATATAGGATATATTGTATTATGTGTTATGATATATGTGGTGTAATATTGGGATATTATGTGTTATGTTATAGTGTGAACATAGGGTATAGAGGCTATAGGCTATATATTCTAATTAGATTATTACCTAGGTACCAATATGTGTATAGGCATGGCTTGACATGGTGTAGTCTAGTTAGGTCATATTATAACCTAGAATAGTTTGGTATTGCCTAGATTAGTCTAGAAAGCCTAGAATAGTCTTGCTAGACATAGTTTAGACTAGTTTGACCTAGATTAGACTTGGTTGACCTAGTTTGACCAGAGTTGACCAAAAGTTGACT
This sequence comes from Iris pallida, assembly GCA_029216955.1. Taxonomy (NCBI): domain Eukaryota; kingdom Viridiplantae; phylum Streptophyta; class Magnoliopsida; order Asparagales; family Iridaceae; genus Iris; species Iris pallida. Next base: position 34,982 of record JANAVB010008340.1, read on the forward strand.
TTGGTCTAGATTGACCTAGTTTCATGTAGAATGCATTAAATTGTATTGTATTATCATTCTGGACTTGTTGTGACTCGTACTGTTCTAAATAGGAGCCAGACACCACTCCTCGGACAGTACTTTCATCTCGGACTTTCAGATAGCAGCGAGTACATTCTGATCTTTTCATACCTGTCTGGATATATTCATGCTCTAGATTACTCTACATGATGTGACACGTATCTTCACGGATTAGTACTATATGGATCCCTTCCTGAGATGTTATCCCTCTAGGGTGCATCGGGTATTTCATGTTCATGTACTTTATCATGTGCATCAGGTACTCCTTGTACTCGTACTAGTTCATTTTTACATGTTCTCATATGCTTCATGTGCTCATGTGCTTATCATGTGCTCATGTACTACTCATTTCATGAGTTCACGTATCTTAGCTGTATTCATGTGCTTATGACATAACTTGAACGGATCCTTGTGTATTGATTGGGGCGGGGTGAGTAGAATTGGTTATGTGAACACTATCCCAAGTAGCTGTATAAATGTGCCTCCTTATTTGTATTCATGTGCCCCTAAGCCGTTTATAACCATATTGTACTCTAAATCACGTAGTACTTACAGTCTTTACTATCATGTATCTATTTCCAGTTAATATCTCTGTTTTACTTGTACTTCCATTCACACTTCCTGTATTTTACTCTATTGCAATGATTTATACTCCTAACCTGATATGAACTGTTGAGAGATATGTGCTCGTTCCCGTCCTGACTGGACCTGTTGAAATATTACAGAGGACGAGGCTGAGGCGTTCTGCCCTACTTACTACGGTGCCACACTAGATGAGTGCCCAGATTTGGACCAGCAGCAGGATCCATTAGCTGTAGACGACACTCCATTAGTTTAGGATTGTCTTACTATTTGGGATTATTGTACTAGACTTTGAGATATTCGGGATGTATTTATTTTTAGACACTTAGTTCTGGATTGTATCTCTGTGATTCTCTGTTCTGGATTTTGTTATCTTTCTTTATCTATCTATCTTACCTGTTCTACCTTAGCTGTGATTGAGTTTTATATTCTGTTATGTCACCCCCATTCGGGGAGTATAACTGCTATACCTTCAATTGTTAGAAGTTGTGACCTAGGATAGCGTTCTACCGCGACACTGCGGCGTAGGCTGGACGTACCCACGTCTCGTGCCCTTACTCTAGGGTGCGGGTCGTGACACGTTTTTAGTGGTGGCCCATGCAGGTCTAGGATATAAGTGTAGTGGTATTCGAACTAGAATATCGCTGCAGCCTGCAGTAGAAATTAGCATATTTTTTTGAAGGTACTCAATCACACTAGAAAACTCCTTATCAGATTCCGTATATCTATTTTGCTGCTTATTGTCTTCCTTAGAATTTTAAACTGTCCTCCTTTGATTATTTCGACTCATTCTAGTAATTGCTTCTTGTTTGATCTGTGTCTCCAGGATGGTTGAGACGCGATCGCATCGCCCCGTGACGGAGAGGCTGGAGAGGGGTCTGCCACCTCTCGTGTCCAGCATCCAGCTTCCGGTGCCACAGGGCCAGCAGCCCTCGGGAGTGGGAGTTTCTGCCACTTTTGGAGGAGCACCTCCACCAGTCGGGAGGCCGAGCATGGTGCTTCCAGAGATCCTTCCCACGCAGCAGCCTCCGCCTGCGGGGATGGTTGATGCTGCCCATCTCTTCTCCTTCGTGGAGAGGATTCTGGAGTCCTCGCACCAGCGCAGTCAGAGGCAGACAGTAGATTTCAGGCAGGGGATTGATGAGGCACACCAGCTAGTACGCACGACTGTTGAGATGGTGACTGGTCAGGGGGCCCAGCAGCAGCCCCGTCGGAGGGAGAAGGATATACAGGACTTCCAGAAGATGCATCTCGGGAGTTCTTGGGTACTGAGGGCATTCACGTTGCAGATGACTGGGTTGAGCACATTGAGGAGATTTTCGACTAGCAGAGATACCAGCTCGACTCCAGATCGAGAGGTGGCAGGTAGCCAGATGCAGGATTTAGCCCGAGCATGGTATCAGGCTGATCCAGAGTTGGGGTGGAGGGCCAGACTTGGGCCCAGTTCAAGGAACTGTTCAAGGAGCAGTTCTTTCCCGATGTATCCTTGGGTGGGATCGAGGCACAGTTCGAGGCTCTGGTTCAGGGGAACCAGACAGTTGCTGAGTATGCCGGGGAGTTCTGTCGACTGGCCGGTTCATTGATGACTTGACGGAGAAGACCAAGGCGAGGAAGTTTCGCCGAGGTCTGATTAGAGAGATTCGGTCGCTGACTAAGAGCGACCGGAACGCTACATTTGCTGAGATTTATTCTGGGGCCATGGCGGCAGAGGATGACCTGGGACTGAGGCAGAAGAGAGGTCGAGACTTTCAGTCAGGCAGTAGCAGTCAGGGGCAGGCCAAGAGGCCTCACTTCCAGCAGCAGCAGCAGCAGAGGCCAGTGCAGCAGTATCAGCAGCAGCATCAGCAGCAGAGGCCAGTGCAGCAGCACCAGCAGCAGAGAGGGCAGCAGGCACCTCGTCCGGCAGTCATTTGTGCCTTCTGCAAGAAGCCGGGGCACATAATCCATGAGTGCAGGAAGAAGCTAGGCAAGTGCCTACTTTGTGGTGCTGGAGATCACCAGTTGAGGGACTGTCCAGGGGCTTTTGGACGAGGACAGCAGGGAGGTGGAGCCAAGGCTCCAGCAGGCCAGCAGAGGGACCAGCCCTGCCGACCCAGCAGCAGAGGTTCCAGCAGCACCAGCAGCAGGCACGGGGTGGACAGCAGGGGCGAGCTTTCTCCATGGCAGCTGAGGATGCTGAGGTTATCGGAGAGCTGATAGCAGGTTCGGTTCTTCTCGACTCCCTTCCAGCATTCACATTGTTTGATTCGGGGCTTCCACAGCTTTGTGTCTGTATCATATGCTATTAGACACAGTTTGATTTCTGAACCATTGCCTAGGACCTGCAAGATCACGACCGGGGGTGGGGTCATCCTCGTGAGTGATGTTTGCAGAGGGCGGAGTGTCATTTTGGGAGGCCGAAAGTTGGGGGTGATTTACTAGTCATGCCATTACCGAACTACGATATAGTATTAGGTATGGACTGGCTGAGTAGACACCACGCCCGCATTGATTGCCGGGGGTAGAGTTTTGTTCGGGGCCCCAGGAGAGCCAGAGTTTGAGTACACCCGACGCAGGCAGAGCAGGACGGCAGAGTTTTCTGTAGAGCATCAGTCGAGGAGCAGGTGGCTCCGCATCCCTTGATCGCAGAGTTTATGACGTATTTCCAGAGGAGTTGCCAGGGCTTCTACCGGACAGAGATGTAGAGTTCTCGATAGACTTGGTTCCCGGCGCGGAACCGATCTCTCAGCATGTCTATCGAGTGAACAACAGCGAGTTAGTGGAGCTGAAGAAGCAGGTGGATGAGCTGCAGGACAAGGGCTTCATTCGCTCGAGTTCTTCACCTTGGGGTGCACCGTACTTTTGTACCCAAGAAGGATGGGTCGGTACGTATGTGTATCGACTACAGGGCACTCAACAACCTGACAATCAAGAACAGATACCCACTGCCGCTGATCGATGATCTGTTTGATCAGTTGAGCGGAGCTCGGGTGTTCTCCAAGATTGATTTGAGGTCGGGTTATCACCAGGTGAAGGTGAAGAGGGAGGATATCCCCAAGACCGCTTTCAGGACGCGGTACGGGCAGTTTGAGTTTTTGGTTATGCCGTTTGGGCTAACCAATGCACCAGCAGTGTTTATGAATCTAATGAACAAGGTGTTCCACCAGTACTTGGACAAGTTTGTGGTCGTGTTCATTGATGATATCTTGATATATTCCAAGACAGAGGAGGAGCACGAGAGCATCTGCGGATAGTGCTAGAGACTCTCAGGCGGGAGCAGCTTTATGGAAAACTCTCCAAGTATGAGTTTTTCTTGGACCAGGTGGACTTCTTGGGGCATGTGGTGACTGGAGATGGTATCTCAGTTGACCCAAGAAGATTGTAGCAGTTGAGGCTTGGACAGCGCCGACTTCAGTGGCAGAGATCAGGAGTTTCCTGGGGCTGGCAGGATACTATAAGAGATTTGTGCAGGATTTCTCCGGGTTGCAGAGCCGTTGACATGGTTGACCCGGAAGGATACTGAGTATGTTTGGTCAGAGGAGTGTCAGGCAGCTTTTGATGAGTTGAAGAAGCGGCTTACGACAGCTCCGATTCTGACATTGCCTTCAGGATCAGGTGGTTTCACTATTTATAGTGATGCTTCAGGGAAGGGGCTGGGTTGCGTCTTGCAGCAGCATGGGAAGGTGATTGCCTATGCTTCCAGGCAATTACGTCCTCATGAGAAGAACTACCCTACCCATGACCTGGAGCTGGCGGCGGTGATTTTTGCTTTGAAGTTATGGAAGCACTATTTGTACAGCGAGAGGGTGGAAATCTTCACAGACCACAAGAGCTTGAAGTACGTGTTCACTCAGAAGGAGTTGAACATGAGGCAGCGCAGGTGGCTTGAGCTGATGAAGGACTTTGATATCGTACTCCAGTATCACCCGGGGAAGGCCAACGTGGTTGCCGATGCCTTGAGTAGGTATCCGACAGCCATGTGTTTGACTATGGATCGGCACCTGCTTGCAGATTTGGAGAGCCTTGGGATAGAGGTGATTGTGCCCGGAGTGCAGATGCAGTTATGGGGCCTTCAGATACAGTCAGACTTGATGGACAGGATCAAGGCGACACAGTTTGATGATGTGGCTCTGCGGAGTATCCGAGAGCAGATCAGTATGGGAGTGGAGGATACTGAGTTCTCACTTGCAGATGATGGTGCCCTGAGGCACGGTGCAGGTTATGTGTGCCTAGCGGGGAGCTCAGAGAGCAGATTATGCAGGAGGCTCACAGATCGCAGTGCTCTATACATCCTGGTGCCAACAAGATGTACAGGGATCTGCGAGAGCATGTCTGGTGGTACGGGATGAAGAGGGAGGTGTCCAACTTCGTAGCTAGATGCTTGATCTGTCAGCAGGTCAAGGCTGAGAGGCAGAGGCCTGGAGGTTTGTTGCAGCCGCTGCCCATTCCAGAGTAGAAGTGGGAGCATATTACCATGGACTTTGTATCAGGATTGCCCGTACACCAGGAGGAAAAGATGCGATTTGGGTCATCGTTGACAGGTTGACCAAATTGGCCTACTTCTTGCCATTCAAGGTGGGTACGTCTACAGAGAGGCTGGCGGAGTTGTATATGAGACAGATAGTCAGGATTCACAGAGTTCCCGTCATAGTCTCAGATCGGGATAGCCGTTTTACTTTCCATTTCTGGAGGAGTCTGCAGACTAGCTTGGGCACTCAGCTCAAGTTCAGTACTGCATACCACCCCCAGACGGACGGACAGTCAGAGAGGACTATTCAGACCCTTGAGGATATTGCGGACATGCGTCCTGGATTTTTGGAGGTTCCTGGGAGGATCACCTGCATTTGGTGGAGTTTGCTTACAACAACAGTTTTCAGGCCACATAGAGATGTCACGTTTGAGGCTCTGTACGGGCGTAGGTGTCGTACACCTTATCTTGGGATGATGTTGGAGAGCGAGCTTTACTGGGACCAGAGATGGTTGTTGACGCAGCCGAGAAGGTGAAGCTCATCAGGGACAGACTTCGCGTGGTGTAGGACAGACATCGGCACTGGGCCGATAGCTACCGGAGGCCGCTGGAGTTTGAGGTACAGATTTAGAGTAGGATTAGAATTAGGTTGTATTTAGTTTTGTTTGATTGATCGTGTTTGATTTTTAGTAACTTGAGACCTTGCTTGTGATTAGGTTGGAGACATGGTTTTTCTGCGATATCTCCGACTCGTGGTACGATACGTTTTGGTGGAGGTAGGAAGCTTAGCCCGCGCTTCATCGGCCCTTTCGTTATCAGCGGGAGAGTCGGTGACGTGGCATACAGGCTAGACTTGCCACCTGCACTAGTGGGCGTCCAACGTATTCCACGTATCACAGCTGAGACGGTACGTGGCTGACCCTAGCCATGTGCTCGATCACTCGGAGATAGAGGTTGGACCTACTCTCAGTTATCCAGAGCAGCCTGTGGAGGTTTTGGATCGCCGGGAGAAGGTATTGAGGAACCAGGTGATACCCTTGGTACGCGTCGCATGGGGGCATCATTCTCCAGGAGAGTCTACCTGGGAGGGAGGATGAGATGCGCGAGCGGTACCCCTATCTTTTTGGACCCTGAGGTATACTTTTCTATCCTTCTCAGCAGTTTAGTTTCGCCTTTAATTTCGAGGACGAAATTATTTTAAGGGGGGTAGATTTGTCACTGCCACTTTTCTAGCTTGAGGGTTTTGGTCATTTTCAAAATTTTGGAATTATTTTGGGATTTTTATTATTAAATAATTTAATATGATTTTTAGTGATTTTTGGTGATTTTTGGTAGAATTGTTTTGACCCTATAGTTGATTTTGACTCATGTTGACTAGGAGACTGTCCTATTGGCCAACCTGGGTCAAGACACCTTGGTTAGGTTAAGAAACCCTAGTGTGACCTAAGTTAGTCATTTCAAGTTCATTAAAATTGGTTTGGGGTAATTAGGAGTTAGTTTGGCCTAAGAATGGCTTGTGAAGTCACAAGTCAAAATCATGACTTAAACTAATTAGGACTCAACCAACTTGGCAAAACCCTAGATCTAAACCCTATGGCCAGCCACATGACAGCCCCCCTTCTATAAATACTCTCCTAGGGATTAGGGCTAGCCTCTCTCTTAGGGTTTATCAAGTTTTTAGAAAGAGGTAAGTTCCATCTTCATAAATTCATAATAAATTCATTTCAAGTCCTTTTTCCTTCAAACAAATTCCAATAGGCTCTAAATATTGTGTTCTTGCTGTTGGAAATAAGTTTTGACAGGGAGCAAACAATTTGAAGGACTTTGGGTGGTTTGAGGAATCATTTCCTTTGAGCTTTTTGGGAGTTTGAACACCTATAGGTATAATCCTCTCTAATTCATTTTAAATTCTGTAAAAATCATTTCTAGGTTGCCCTAACCCTAGCCTAACTATAGGAATAGGGTTTTCCAAATTTTCGTGTCGTTTCGTGTCCGTTCTGGACACGTATCAGTGCACATTGCTTAGTGTTTGATGAAATACCCCAATGGGCATTTCGTGTGAGTTTTCGAAATCCATTTGAATAGGAAGCTAGCCCTAGGTGTCGTCTAGGGATTCCAGTGTCTGGTGATGGTTTTTGAGTCATGTCGAGTCGTGGGGAACATGGGACACGCGAGTGCGGGTGCGAGCGCGCGGGCACAGTGCGTGCCCTGCTGCTCGGGGGCTTTTGTACTCGTTTCTCCACGTGGACACGTAAAATTTGGTATAGGGTAGGGGCGATGACTGACACGAGGCTCAAAGTTTCACGAGTCCTCGTGTCGTGTCGGACACGTTATTTCGTGTGCACTGGACAGCTCTGTGTGCGTGTGTGTTCTGTGACTTGTGAACTGTTGTTAATCGATTTTTAATGTTTTAAATTATGTCTAAATGATTGAATAGATCCTAATTATCAGTTTAAATCCCTGTTATACCATGTTACTTAATGGTTTGGGTTTTGAGTGGTGTTTGGTTCGAAATGTTGTAGAACAGTGAAAACTCTGATACTGTTCTGAAACTGTGTTTTCCCAATCAGTTTAATCCTCCCTTAAATTATGTTTTCATCTGTCATTGATTTCCCTCATGTTACATGCTTATTAACTAAGTTATTTCTTTCAATTTTAGGCTTTTGGTTATGTATTTGAGTTTTTTGAATATGGTTAGAGTTCATTTCGAAATTGTTATAAACCTGAGAATGAGTTCATATATTTTGGACTGAAATGGAAACCTATAACCTGGTATTGATTTTCCCTTACATTCATGTGTAAAACCTGAGTTTGGCATTTTGCTAACTAAGTGTTATTCCCAGTTTCCTTGATAACCTGGGAATAGGGTGATGAGTTGGTTGAATCTTCCTATTTTCGAAATGTGTTAACTGTTGAACTATGGTTCAATCCTTTCTTTGGTTTTAATTACCTGAGATTCTTTGTGATAGCCTGTGATTCAAATTGTTGGTTGTCTTTTCCTTTTTGTTTGACTTTTTGAGATTGTTAAACTGAAATGAAAATCATAACTGGAATGGAATTTCCATTCTTCACTGATTTTAACTCCAGTCATTGAAACCTGAGTATTCCCTTTATTTCGAGAACAAACCTGAGATTGTTTTCTAGCCACTGAATTCCTTTTATTTTCAAAATGTATTCAAAACCTGAGGCAATGGTTTGTATAGGCTATAAAACTGAGATTGTTAAATGATATTGTTAACTGAGATTTATGTGATTCACTGTATACCTGACATTGTTCTTTTAACTTAGGTATTTCACTGAGAATGAAGTTTAAATCTGAGACTCCATTGTTAGTTAAATTGATTTCCTTTCCATTTTTCCCATGTTCATTACTGTTAGCTGCTAATGAGTTGGGCTGTGAGTTGATTCCAGTTTCAATAAACCTGAGAATGTTTGAACTAATGCTTGATCACTGATTACTTATTCCCTGCACTGTTAATCCTTCACTGTAAAAAACTGACATGAGATTTGGGACTGTTGGGTATTTGGTTGTTGTAAATTGACTTCCTTTCCTTTCCTTTTTCCTGTCACACTGTTTGCCTATGACAACACACACACTTATGTGTTCATCACTGTTCCCTATTTTTCCAGTTTCTTGTCTCACACACACATGTCCTCTCTCTACCTATGTTATATAATATAGGCTGGTGGCAATTATTAGTTTCCTATAGATAATAAATGTGTGTAATGTGTATATAGGATATAATGTGCTATTGTTATGATACAATGTATGGGTATATAGGATATATTGTATTATGTGTTATGATATATGTGGTGTCATGATATTGGGATATTATGTGTTATGTTATAGTGTGAACATAGGGTATAGAGGCTATAGGCTATATTCTCTAATTAGATTATTACCTAGGTACCAATATGTGTATAGGCATGGCTTGACATGGTGTAGTCTAGTTAGGTCATATCATAACCTAGAATAGTTTGGTATTGCCTAGATTAGTCTAGAAAGCCTAGAATAGTCTTGCTAGACATAGTTTAGACTAGTTTGACCTAGATTAGACTTGGTTGACCTAGTTTGACCAGAGTTGACCAAAAGTGACTTTGGTCTAGATTGACCTAGTTTCATGTAGAATGCATTAAATTGCATTGTATTATCATTCTGGACTTGTTGTGACTCGTACTGTTCTAAATAGGAGCCAGACACCACTCCTCGGACAGTACTTTCATCTCGGACTTTCAGATAGCAGGCGAGTACATTCTCTGATCTTTTCATACCTGTCTGGATATATTCATGCTCTAGATTACTCTACATGATGCTGACACGTATCTTCACGGATTAGTACTATATGGATCCCTTCCTGAGATGTTATCCCTCTACGGGTGCATCGGTATTTATGTTCATGTACTTTATCATGTGCATCAGGTACTCCTTGTACTCGTACTAGTTCATGTTTTTACATGTTCTCATATGCTTATGTGCTCATGTGCTCATGTGCTCATGTACTACTCATTTCATGAGTTCACGTATCTTAGCTGTATTCATGTGCTTATGACATAACTTGAACGGATCCTTGTGTATTGATTGGGGCGGGTGAGTAGAATTGGTTATGTGAACACTATCCCAAGTAGCTGTATAAATGTGCTCCTTATTTGTATTCATGTGCCCCTAAGCCGTTTACATAACCATATTGTACTCTAAATCACGTAGTCACTTACAGTCTTTACTATCATGTATCTATTTCCAGTTATAAAATATCTCCTGTTTTACTTGTACTTCCATTCAATACTTCCTGTATTTTACTCTATTGCAATGATTTATACTCCTAACCTGATATGAACTGTTGAGAGATATGTGCTCGTTCCCGTCCTGACTGGACCTGTTGAAATATTACAGAGGACGAGGCTGAGGCGTTCTGCCCTACTTACTACGGTGCCACACTAGATGAGTGCCCAGATTTGGACCAGCAGCAGGATCCATTAGCTGTAGACGACACTCCATTAGTTTAGGATTGTCTTACTATTTGGGATTATTGTACTAGACTTTGAGATATTCTGGGATGTATTTATTTTTAGACACTTAGTTCTGGATTGTATCTCTGTGATTCTCTGTTCTGGATTTTGTTATCTTTCTTTATCTATCTATCTTACCTGTTCTACCTTAGCTGTGTGATTGAGTTTATATTCTGTTATGTCACCCCCATTCGGGGAGTATAACTGCTATACCTTCAATTGTTAGAAGTTGTGACCTAGGATAGCGTTCTACCGCCGACACGGCGGCGTAGGCTGGACGTACCCACGTCTCGTGCCCTTACTCTAGGGTGCGGGTCGTGACAGTTTTCTATTTTAGTTGAGTTCTCTTTGTTTCGAGTTCAGTCATGTTGATCAACCTTTATATGCAGTGTGCAGACCCTTTATTAGAGACCCTGTTCCCTCGGTTCATACTATTTTAAGTTGTTCACTGCATTCAAACTTTTATTACCTACCATATTGCATCATAGATTTCACTGGACTATTGTTCAGACCCCAATTATTGACTCACCAATATAACCATCAACCCCTTACCATATTCTGCATATCTGGAGAGTTAGTATCATGCATACTAGAGGTCTGTACTCACCACTTGGGACAGTTCACTATTATGTCCCAATACTGTTTGCCATTGATTGTAAAAGTGTAGAACAATTTTATATGAGGACTGAACTTAGACTCACAATACAAACTCGTTCGTACAAAGAAAGCCTAGGAATGAAAACCTAGGTACAACAATCTAAGTACGATTGTTTATTTTTGATTCTGGGGGGTGACGATAGAGGCTCGGAAAGCGACGGCAGCTCTGCCTTACTCCTTGGACGATCGGACGTAGCCTTGACTCTGATAAAGAAATGCTCTCGGGATGTGTGGGAAGAATCCTCTGTGCATGCCTTTTTCTCTCTGTGTGTCCAGCCGGATGGAGAGAGTCTCTTTCTCTCTGGAATTCTCCTCTCTTTTTTCCAGGGTTTGCAAGGGAATGGCACCTTGCTATTTATAGAAGTGGGGGTGTGATCATTAGGGTTTACAATGATTGCCCCTTGAAAATCGGCGGCCAATAATCTTGACCATTAATCTTGATTGCATCACATATGGGTAGTTAATTTTTGATTGCGCCAAATCCGTATGGGCAATTAATGCTGATTGCAATGAATCTTCATAATTTGTCATGACAAGCTCGGATCTCCCGCCACGTGTTCAATTTGCTTAATTACAACAAATCTGATTTGATCCGAGTAATTATGATGATTATAACAAATCTATGTTGTTATGATTTGCTAGCAGTCATAACTCCGAGGGGATAAGACCGCCATGTGTCTCAACTGTCATTAGGACCGCCACGTGTCTCAACTGTCGTGAGTGGGACGTCCTGACAGAGCCGCATGAATGCAGTCTCTAAATGAACCGCATATGGGTGGCCTCCACACTCCTAGCCGCATGAAGGTATCATCCACATGAGGGTGGCGGCCGCATGAGGGGGATAGCCGCGTGAAGATGGCAGCCTCGTGAAGGAGGCAGCCGCATGAAGGAGGCAGCCACATGAAGGTGGCAGCTGCATGAAGGTGGTAGCCGCATAAAGGGGGCAGCCGCATGAGGATGGCAGCCGCATGAATGAGGCAGCCGCATGAAGGTGGCAGCCGCATGAAGGGCAGCCACATGAAGGAGGCAGCCGCATGAAGAGGGCAGCCGCATGAAGAGGGCAACTGTATGAAGAGAGCAACCGCATAGGGGTGACAGCCGCATAGGAGTGCAGCCGCATAGGGAGCTTTGGACTTGGCGGATCATGCCAGCTATAAAAGATTTTCTTCTTTTCCCTAGGAGCACGCCATCATGTCAGAGCTATCTTTTCAGCTTTATGTCAGAGCTGTCACTTCACCTTTCTGTCAGAGCTACGTCAGGGCATTTAATGAAGCAGTTGCTTTATGGCCAACTGTAGAGGCGAACTGCTTTGGGTCACGTGGCTCCTTCCTGAGCCGCATGGAGCTATCCGAGCCGCATGAGACTTTAAAAGACTCTTGAACCGCATGAATGTCTAACGGATTCCTGAGCCACATGAGGCTCTTTCTGTCTGAGCCGCATGGGCTTTTCTTGTTATTTTCCATGCTTCTACAAGACCCCCTTCAAAGTTTTCAATTTACAAAATTGAAATACTTTGAATAAGAAGCATTGCTATGTAAACTCTTCTGGCCGCATAGGATGTTCTGGCCGCATGGGATTCCTAGCCGCATGGACTTCCTAGCTGCATGGACTTCCTAGCCGCATGGACTGTATGGCCGCATAGACTCCCTGCCACGTGTGCGTCTCCTGCCACGTGTGCGTCTCATTAATTGCTCTTGATTTGCTTTGGATTTAAAGCCGCCTTTTGGGACAGGATCCCAAGGGTCGGTTTTAAATATCCGGATTTTCCTCGATGACCGAAGAGTCGATTTTGTTTTTATGCAGCACGCGGATCGAAGCGTCCCCTCCTCCTTCTGCCTATAAATAGGAGCGTTTTTGGTCAGAGAGACTTCTTTCTTCTGTTTTCAACTCTTCTTGCCCTAGTTTGCTATCTTCGTCTTCCTTCTCGCTCATCAATCAACCATGGCCCCCAAGTCTTCCAAGGCCGCGCGAAGGATAAGGGAGTGGCTTCTTCGTCAGCCACAGTGCCTGACGTTCACCTCGACGTTCACCCCACCATTGCTGGTAAGGGTTTGGGCGGATCGTATACTTTGAAACCCTAACAAAGACGGCTCTGTTGCATGCTTTATGCACAAGCCTTTAATGCGTCCCTCGTCTTCATCGAACTATTCAAATTGTATGGGCCGCATGTATGTCCCACGTCTAAGCCGCATGGCGGTATACCCCATGCCCGAGCGCATGGGAGTTTGTCTAGTAGCCGCATAGACACTTCACAAACTGAACCGCATAATGACCCGTCGAACAGAGCCGCATAAGTCTCTCTGAATCGAACCGCATGAAGCCCCCTCAAACAGGACCGCATAAGCTCATCTAGACTGGGCCGCATGAGGCTCTGGCCATCTTCTAACTTTGTTTCTTTTTATCTTTGATTCTTGCAGCATCCCTGCCGAAGGCTGAGATCATTGTGAAGGAGGAGCTGCTCTCCTTTCAAACAAGAGTCGCTCGTTAAAGAGGAGGTAATACCAAAAACAGGAACAGAAAGGAGAGCTGGCGCCTATTGAAGTTGCTGTAAAGGAGGAGCCCCAGTCTGACGGCGGTAGTATTGGGAGTTCTGACCCTCCTGCTCAGGACGAGGATTTTGCTCCAATAGATCCTTCATATGAAAAATGGTTGAGGGATTGGTATATGCGCCCCCGCAACTAGGATTCGTAGCCTCTCATAAATGTTCGTCCTTTGTCTTGATATTTCTGTCTGTCTTTAGCTGTAATTTGTGCTTTGCTTCTTTTGGACATCAATGTAATCTTCTTCCTTCTTGTCTGAATGAAATGATAGAGAACTTTTCTAGCTTGCTCATGAGATGTAGTCATGTGAATGTAACTGATTTTGAATGACCGGAATACATTCGCTCTATTCTTTGCTTGTAGTAGTTGCCCAAATGGGAGATTTTTTTGTGGACCTATTATCCTTGGCGTACCTTGGTTCTGGATACGGATAATAAGTTGGGAGAACCAACATACTTACTAGAGGTAATGAGGACATGGTAAATATGAGGGTTTCTTCGATGGAGCCTTCCCACTCAGAGGTAATGAGACATGGCAGGAGTGGGCTCCATGAAGGGTGCATAGAACAACTCAGAGGTAATGAGGACGTAGAAGTTCTATGTGAGGGCGGTTTGTTTTTGGTGGAAGGAAAACAACTCAGAGGTAACATCGACGTGGTTGTTTCGGAAAATCTTGGATCTGTTACCCTTTTGTGCACTGAAAGTACGGGTATTGGATCATAAAAAGAAGCTCTTTTGGGAGGAAAGTTCAGAGGTATGATCATACATGACTTACTACCTAAAAGATGCGATATAGATTTATCTGTAGTGACCAAAGTGTGAGTTCAGCGGTACTTGCGGGTACATAACTCAACAATCTGGGATATTTGGATTTGGAATGTGAGTTCAGAGGTACCAGAGGGTACATAACCCATCAATCAGGGATATTTGGATTTGAAATATTAGTTCAGAGGTACCAGAGGATACATAACTCATCATTCTCGGAAATTTGTAGTCGGAATGTGAGTTCAGCGGTACCAGGGGTACATAACTCGTCATTCAGGGATATTTGAAGTCGGGATGTGAGTTCAGCGGTACCAGGGGGTACATAACTCGTCAATCTGGGAAATTTGTAGGATGTTGTTTTTAGACGTAATACTTCTTTAGGAACTTGCCGTTGATGGGCAACACGAGCAAGTCTCCATTTTGTTTTGCGAGGCGGTAAGCTCCATTGGAGAATACAGCATCGATGATGAACGGGCCTTCCTACTTTGGCTGAAACTTGCCGCGGTTTTGTGAGTCATAACCATCGGCCTCCGAACTGCCAGAACGAGGTCGCCCACTTGAAATGTTCTGATTTTAACCTTCTTGTTGAAGGATCCGAAGATACGGACTTGGTACAGCTCGATTCGTTGTTGAGCTAACAGGCGCTTCTCATCTAGGGCCTCCAACTCTTGCAGTCGGCGATGGTGATTACCATCTGTCGTCAATCGATAGGTAAGAGCCACGCGGAGCGAGGGGATTTGAGTTTCCAGTGGGAGAACTGCCTCACTCCCATATACCAGAGATAATGTGTTCCCAGTGGCCGTCCGTACTGTAGTACGGTATGCCCATAAGCATTCGCCGAGATTTTCATTCCAGTCGCGTTTGTTTGATGACAAGAACTTCTTGAGAAGCTTGATGATTGTTTTGTTGAACGCTTCAGCCAGACCATTAGCCGCCGGGTTGTATGGTGTTGAAGCAATATTTTGGATTCGGTGTTTGTCGCAAAACCGATAGAAGGCATGGCTTACGAACTGCAGACCATTATCGTGGATGATCCTTCAGGGCAGTCCGAAGCGGTAGATAATGTGATGCTTGAGGAAGCTGATCACGTTTGAAGTCTTGACTTCTGCCAGCGGAGTATGAAGCGGTGTCCTCGGGACGAAGGTGGAGTGATCAGACCAATGATGTCCATTCCCCATGCTTCGAATGGCCAGGATGCCACCGTCGGATGTAAAACTCGGATGGCTGGTGAATGAGATCTGCGTGGACTTGACAGGCTTTGCATTTTCGTGTATAGTCTATTGCATCCGCAACCATCGTGGGCCAGTAGTAGCCCATTCGGCGAAGGCGATCTTGTAGTTTCGGGCCAGGCTAATAGGCCCCACAGATGCCATCATGAGCTTCACGCACGGCTTCTTTGGCTTCTGTATTTGACAGACATAAGCTGTAATCTATCGTATGATCGCCGATATAGCATTTTCGTCTCTGTATCGTAGAAGAATCTGAGGGAACGTCTTCTGACAGAAGTGGCTTCCTTCGAATTCTCTGGCAGGATGTCGTAGACCACGAAGTCGATGAATGGTTGTCTCCAGTCTGGTGTTTCGTCAATTGTCAGAGCGGAGTAACTCTCAACACATTGAACATTATTCCTGGGACAGACCAACTCACGGCCTATGATGTCAACCAAGTGGTGAGCATGATTTGGAACTGCTAAGGAAGCGGCAAGGCCTGCTAGGGCGTCGGCTTCAATGTTCTGGAGCCTGGGAACGTATTCTATGAAGAACCCTTCCAAGGATGAGATGATGTCAATCGCTATTTGGTGATAGGGGATCATGTCTTCATGACGCACTTCGTATGAGCCCCGGATCTGATTGACGATTAGCTGCGAATCACCGTATGCTTCAAGATACTCTACCCCCAGCTCCTTTGTATATAGGAGGCCAATGACCAAAGCGTTGTACTCGGCCACATTGTTTGAGCAGGACTCCGTGAGGGAGTAAGCCCAATTGATCACCAGCCCGGAGGAAGAAATCAGCACCACTCCGACTCCAGCGACAATGTTGCCCTTGGGCCCCGTTCTGGAAGCACCGTCGAAGAACATTCGCCATACGACATCGTGGAGGCCACATTTGAATTGGTGACCTCATCTGGAATCTCTTCGTCTATTCTGATTGACTACGATCCTGGATGAGCTGCTAAAAAGTCTGCCAGAGCTTGACCTTTAACAGCCTTCTGCGGGGAAGATCATATGGTAGGGAGACAATAAAATTGCCCAGGTAGCGAGGCGAGAGCTGAGTGCACCTGGCTTGGTCATGAGAACCCTGAGGGGTTGACGCTTGATACGGCATGGATGGTTTGTCCCGTGACGTAGTGTCGCGTCTTCTGAATGACAAAAACCAGAGCAAGGCACTCATTTTCTACGGCAGTATATCGGTGTTCCGACCCCATCATCATTCGGCTGAGGTAATATATAGCCTGCTCGTGGCCTGCATCATTATTTTGTGCTAGCAGAGCACCGAGAGAATGTTCCATCGCTCTTACGTAGAGCAGGAATGGTCTTCCAGCTAGGGGCTACCAGGACTGGAGGGTTCGTTAGATTCTTTGATGCTGTCGAAGGTGCGCTGGCATTCTTCATCCCATACGAATGAAACGCCCTTCTTCATGAGGTGGGTGAATGGTTGACATCGTCCGGAGAGGTTAGAGATAAACCTCCTGATGTAGGCCAGCCTCCCTTGAAGGCCTCGAAGTTCACGAGATTTCTTGGGGGACCCATCTCCATGATTGCCTTCGTCTTCTCGGGGTCTATGTGGATACCCTGGGAAGTAATGATGAAGCCCAATAACTTCCCGCTGGATACGCCAAGAAGGATTTCGTGTGGATTTATTTTCAAATTGTGCGCTCGTCAGGTCGAATACTGTCCTCAGATCATGCAGATGATCTTCCTTAGAGCGGCTTTTGACGGCGATGTCATCGACGTAGCATTCCACTATCTTGCGCAAGTTGTCTCTAAAGATGACGCTCATAGCTCTTTGATAGGTTGCGCCAGCATTCTTTAAACCGAAAGGCATGACTGTGTAGCAGTATGTGCCAATCGGTGTTCGGAATGATGTATGCTTTTCGTCATTAGGGAACATCTTGATTTGGTTGTACCCCGAAAAACCATCCATGAATGAAAAATGCTCGAAGCCGCAGGTGTTGTCAATCATGATGTCTGTGATAGGAGGGGGAACTCATCCTTAGGACATGCCTCATTCAGATTGCGAAAGTCGATGCAGATTCGAATCTTTTCATTCTTCTTGAGGACTGGTACTATGTTGGCGACCCAGTCTGGATGCTGTTCCTCGCGGATGAAGCCGCTGGCTATTAGTTTGTTGACCTCAGCTTCAATGGCATTCATGACGTCGGGGCGGAAGTGTCGTTGCTGTTGCTTGACCGGTTTTGCGTCCGGACGAATGTTGAGTTTGTGAAGTGCAACCTCAGGGTTTAGTCCTGGCATATCTTCGTAGCTCCAGGCGAACACGTCGATGTATTCTCTGACAAGTTGCAGTAGCGATTCCCGCTCTTCGTCTGTCAGACTCTTGCTGACGAAGATGGGCTTTGGAGAAGACTCATCACCAAGATCGACTTGTACAACCTCATCTTCGGTGGGAGGCTCTCTTTGCTCGAACCGCTTCTCCCATTGCGCATCTAGTTGTTGTGCCCACGGCTCTAACTCAAGAAGTTCAGGAATTTTCATCTTCTTCGTAGCGTCGACAAATGCCATATTGACGTACCAGACTTGCCTGAGCATGTCTCCATTGCTGACATCTGAATCGGAAGTGGGTGATCCGGTTGAGTGTGAATGCCAGTCACATTCCTCGTCTGAGCTTTCAGGGGTCGTTGCCGGTGTAACATAACCTAGCCCACATCTGGTTTTGTTGTAATAGTCTCATGGTTTCCTAGCCGGGACCGGCGATTGTAAAGGTAATCGTCGTCCAGTGCCGTAGTTTATGCCTGGTGTAGTTTCCAGATCATACCCTTGTTTTTGTATGAGGTACTTGGATTGGGAACTATACAGATAAAGGGTAGTCTTCCAGTGTCGAGTTCGAGATCAACTTCTTCTACCCTAAAAGGTTGTGGATCATTCTTCCGGCCGAAGATGATTGGATGATCCTCTTCCTCGATTATGCGATAAGCATCTTCCACTGGAGTAAGTTGGTTTGCGGTGTAGACATTTGTCACCTGTGTGTGCAGGTGGGTGCCTATACCGTGTTCCATAGCATAAATTATACAAAGCTTATTAAGCTCGAGATAATTCAAAGATAGCCCTCTATTGATGAAGTAAGGTATCTTTTCCAGTAGAATTATATCATCTGCGGATGGAACATCGGTGTGAGCAGCCACATACTTGGTCAGTTCTGACTCTTCTTCAGCCACCCCTGTGTAAATGAAGACTGAGAGGATGACTTAGGCAGCTTAATCATCAGGGGCTCCATGGGTGGAGCAGGACGTGGAGTCGTTGGCGTACTAGCCACCCCCAGCTTGGTGCTCGGTGCTGGACGGGGATTTGTTGGCTGGCTAGCAGTCCCGGCTCAGCTTGGCTGCTGATTCATTCTGGAAAGACGAATCGTCATCGGCTTGACAGAGGGTTTGAGCTCCTCTATTTGTTGCTGACTAGCTCTAGGCAGCCTGATTGTCAGTGGCTCTATCGTGGGTCTTGGCGCTTGGCCAGACCTTGGCAGTCGGATTATCATCTGCCCTTCTTGTGCAGAGAGGGATTGCGTCCTTACGCAGAGTGGCCGTAAGGGGTGCAGTTCTGCCAGGTTTGCGGGCTTGGAGATGGATTGTCAGCGGTTCTTCTGATCCAGCTGCCGCCTCAGTTTGAGCTTGAGTATCTCCTTTGGCAAGGTGCTTTTTCGACTTCTCGTACAAGCATGAATCTGAGTAGTAGGATTTGACCCCTTAAAAGGAAGGGATCGATGTCGGCAAATTCTGTCCTCACGAAGCCGTGCTTGTCGACGTACTTGAAGCACTGGTGCAGTGGAGGGCACGATCATGTAATCGTGTATCCAAGGATCTCAGGAGAATGTTGTAGAAGTGTCCGCATCTATGACATAATAGGTCACTTCTGACTGAAGGTCGCCAATTTGGCACTTCAAGCGAATCTTCCGATCGGATAGCTTCTGCCTGAATTAAAACCGCTGATGGCGGTGCTTGTCGCGTTAGGCGATGCATTGGGATGCGCAGATGGTGTAGTAGGCTCTTCGGGATGATGCTTATGGAAGAACCGGGATCAATCTGCATCCGGTCCACCTTGATATCGCCAATGTACCCAGTATAATATAGGGCGATCGTATAGGTTGGTCTTGATAAGCATATCCTGCGGAGTGAAGACGATGTTAGGCATTGCGCCTGTGCAAGCGCTGTCTAGGAGATCTGCAGTCGAGCTTTCCCCAGTAAGATTGGACTGAGCCAGATATGCGTCGGTATTCTGGAGTGCCTCGCTTAGTGCGACGCGGACATCCTTGGAGAGTCTCAGGAGCTCGTATAGCGATAATTTGGCCAGTGTGTTGGCCAATTGCGCTAAGATGTCGAAGTTGTAGGGCCTCTCCAACCCATGAGGCGTCTCACTTCGGAGCGGTTTGTCGAAGTGAGTCTCCTTCGGCCTAGGCTTGTCGGTCGTCGAAGGCTGCAAAGGTCCTGGAGCATCAGCAGCTATTGGCTGATGATCTTCAGCCGAGTTACCCGATGGAGGTTGGGTTTGTACCCCAGAACGGGTAACAACGGCAGTAGCTTCTTCGACCTCTGTCGAGATTATGCGGCATGATTTGACTTTCTTATTCTTTTTCTTGCTGGTGGAGGAGGTGCGGACTGAGTCACTTCAGGTACCAGGTCCGGATGGACTCACATGATCTCCCCTGTGATGTGGTAAGGGGCACTAGGCCAGCATCCTAGTTTCCAGGAGGTAGAAGGTTAGCGACCTCCATCCTTGCTCTGGGGACGGGCACTACTCCATCTTGAGTCTTTGTCGGAGGGAAGCTGCCGAATTGTACTGACACCATATTGGCTGCTACGGTACCTCTTCAAAATCAATGGCCAAGGCCTTAGAATCGATACGATGTTGGATGTATCGCTTCAGTTGGTAGCAGTCTTGTGTAGCATGTGAACATAGCGATGGTAGTGGTAGTACTTAGGGTTCTCCATTTGCAGGACGAGGTTCACGCCTTGGAGGAGGGAACTGAATTCGGCCTCCTTGTATGAGCATGTCCAAGATGGGCTTGACATGGCCGTCCTCGAAGGAGTAGGTCATCTGAGGCCACTGCTTTTCTGCCAGCTTTTTCGAGTTTTCGGGCTGTGTCGACCATCACAGCCTGTTTTCCTTGTTATTTCGATTGTTGGAGGGGTTACCACCATTGTTGCTGTTGGTGCTAGGGCGTTTGCCCTTGTCTCTCCTTCTGAGACATGCAATCCCAATTGGCGAGCTTTCTTCAATTTGTCTTCTGTGCTAGTGGCGCTGATAATAAAAGTCTTCCAATCCTTAAACTAACTTTCGCCCATCCAGAGGCTGATCGTGGGAAGCAGCCTCTTTTGGCAAATTTCAATTAAGGAGGAATCAGGGTTACCGGAAGGCAACTTCATCGCGGTCTGGCGAAACCGCTCGATCTAGTTTCTTGTCAGCTCCTTTTCTCCCTGGACAACGTCCATGAGGGTGGACATTGTCACGTCTTGTCCTACTTCGTGAATCTCTCCAGGAATATACGTTTGAAGCCGGCGAAGGAATGGATGCAGTCGTCCGGCAAGTTGCGGTACCAGTCAAAGGCGACCCCCTCTAGTGCCCCGATGAACAACCGCGTAAGGATGGTGTCGTCATGAGGCAGATGGCGGTTGTGAATTCGAAGTAGGTAATGTACCTGCTTGCAGATGTCTTCCATCATATGATGTTGAATGGTTTATATCTAGGTGGAAAGGGAACATCTCTCCACGCAGCAGGATACGGTTGTCGTATCCTGAGGTCTTGGCAGTTTTCTCGAGCGTAGAACATGGCCCGGAGCTCTTGGACCTCTCTTCTTGCTTCCTGGCCTCGTCTGCAGCGGGGGAGCTGATATTTTGGAGGATTATCACCCGAGTTTGGTCAGCTGAGTTCGAGTCCACATTGACAGTGGGACCTAAGCTTGTTTGGCCAGGCGTCCTTCCTTGCAGAGTTGGAAGCGCCGCTTTGATCTCGTCCACGGACTTGACCAAGGCATGAATTATGGCCTCCAGAGCGTCGATGCGTTGGCGATCACTGGGACCATCTTGGTTGCTGTCCGTCATGAACACCGTCCTTACATGAGGAGAGATGGAAGGAACGGTAGAGGAGTGCCCTCCGAGTCATACCCTTGTACAGAGAAATCGTCAGGGTACGTGGGAATGTTCTCCTCTGGTTCGGACTCAGAAGGAGTGGTACCCCCAGCTTCAGAGCTCACCTCATCTTGAAAGTTGTGGACGTCCTGGGGACGTCAAGATCTGCTACATCTGTTGGGCAAACCGTTTCCTGGATTTTTCTTGGAACACCGGGTTGTCGAGATATTTGGAGGAGTGCTACCTCCGGCTCCAGTGCCTCCCAGAGATGTGGACGACGAATCTCCAAGTATGGCAGATTTCGTCTTTGAGCGGGTACCTTGGTAACTTCTCCTGTAACGGTGGTAGACAACCGCTTAGAAGAGAGTTTCTTGGTTACGCCGGTCGAGATTTTCGACTGGAGAAATTTTTTCTTCCCTCTACCGCTGCCAGGAATCTTCAGAGCAGAATTGCAGGAGACGACGAGAAGCGCCTCGTCTTCTGAGCTTGTGTGTTGCAGCCGTTGGAAGACGGACCGCCGGTCTTCTTGTACTGCCGCCTTGTTGCAGCTGCAGTTGACAATGACTTGGGTGCATTGATGTCCCTGACAGGACTATCTTTCCTTGCGTTTGGGAAGAATCATGTTACGCAAGTCACCCATTTTGTGGGCCCGGGAGTTCTGAGCACATGAGTGTGTTGGCATCCTGCCTTTCCCTGATGTGGGGTAGTACGAGTACTTGCCTCTGATCATTGTTGGGAGATTCTTGATAACTATCCTGTTCGTTGGCCGCCGGGGGCTAGACACGGATAATTCTGTACAACTTTCCATCAGGGGCCGCGTAATAGTAAGCTGGACGCCCTGATAGTCAGAAGTTGGGACGGCCGACTGAGCTCGACGAGCCCGTGCTGACCGAGACTTTTTCCCTTTGGCACCGAGAGTGCATAATATGAAGAGTCAAGTTTGCCACAACAGAGCCTGGCATATACTCCAGAAAGCCTCCAAGGTCAGGACCACATGAGAGGCAGTCAAAGACTGACCGTGAGCTGCATGGGACAGATGGTATGCGGCTTGGATCGATGGCCGTACAGGCTGTCTGCATGCGGCTGTCTTTTGTGGCCGCATAAACCTTCTGTATGCGGCTAGGAGGTTGCCGCATGAACCTTCGGATGCGGCTGGAAGTCGTGACCGTAGGCTGCCTGCATGCGGCTGGCGGTTTTGGCCGCAGGCTTTCTGCATGCGGCTGACTGCTGTGGCCGCATGAGTCTTCTCCATGCGGCGGCGGTTGCAGCCGCATGAGCCTTCTCCATGCGGCTGGCACCCTTATGCGGCTTGGACCGTATAGAGTTCCTCTTTGCCCCTCCAAGTCCAGCATCATAGTGTTTTTTCTGCTGGACTTGGGGAGTAGGTCCTCTATGGTCTGAAATGGGGCCGCATGAGAGTTTCTCCGCCGTCTTGAGCAACAGAGAGTACTTCTTCGAGAGTTTGGGAAGGAGCGAATGATTTGGGCCTCCACACCTGCGGGCCTTCTTTGTGCGGGCTCGCCGCTGGACCGGGCCAGCGCTTCCGTCGGAGAGCATTTCTTCAAACGCCTGTTGGTCGAACCGGGCGACCAACATTTGTTGAGTGGAGCCAAGTTTGGCTGCGTCCGATTGCGTCACCAACTCCTCAGTCGTGGAAAGTTAGTCTCCAGCAGAGTCGCCATCGTGTTTGCCATTGATTATAAAAGTACAGAACAATTTTATAGGAGGACTGAATTAGACTCACAATACAAACTCGCTGTACAAAAAAAGCCTAGGAATGAAAACCTAGGTACAGCAATCTAAGTACAATTGTTTATTTTTGATTCTGGGGGGTGACTATAGAGGCTCAGGAAAGCGACGGCAGCTCTGCCTTACTCCTTGGACGATCGGACGTAGCCTTGACTCTGATGAAGAAATGCTCTCGGGATGTGTGGGAAGAATCCTCTTGCGTGCCTTTTTCACTCTGTGTGTCCAGCCGGGGAAGAGAGTCTCTTTCTCTCTGGAATTCTTTTTTTTTTCAGGGTTTACAAGGGAATGGCACCTTGCTATTTATAGAAGTGGGGGTGCGATCATTAGGGTTTGCAATGATTGCCCCTTGAAAAGTCGACGCCAATAATCTGGACCATTAATCTTGATTGCATCACATCTGGGTAGTTAATTTTTTATTGCACCAAATTGTATGGCCAATTAATGCTGATTGTAATGAATCTTCATAATTTGTCATGACAAGCTCGGATCTCCTCCACGTGTTCAATTTGCTTAATTACAACAAATCTGATTTGATCCGAGAAATTATGATGATTATAACAAATCTAGGTTGTTATGATTTGCTAGCAGCCATAACTCCGAGGGAATAAGACCGCCACGTGTCTCAACTGTCATTAGGACGCCACGTGTCTCAACTGTCGTGAGTGGGACGTCCTAACAAAGCGAATGAATGCAGTCTCTAAATGAACCGCATCCCACTCCTAGCCGCATGAAGGTATCAGCCGCATGAGGGTGGCGGCCGCATGATGGGGATAGCCGCGTGAGAATGGCAGTCTCGTGAAGGAGGCAGCCGTATGAAGGAGACAGCCGCATGAAGGTGTGTAATGCCTATGGTTCGTTTGCGTATCTTGGTATACGTATACGTAATTTGACCCGTATTGCATGTCTCCCTGCTTAATATTCTAGCATTTTATTGATTGGTTTATTCTTGGGTTGGTTCGGCTTGGCTTGGTTTGCTTTGGTTCATCATGAACAAAAGGTGAACCCTCCTACCTACCACCACCATCCTTATTTATAACCCCTTCCTTTTCTTCTCTTTATTTCCTTCCTTCTTCATTTACTCTCCACCATTACTTCTTCAACCACCAAGAGGGAGAGAGAGAGCTTAGGCAAGTGCAAACTTGTTTCATGATGGATCTCAAGTTTTATTGTTCCATTCTCTTCCTTACTTGATTCTAAGCCTCTTTAGAACTTGGGATTTTTGGATTTGATGGATGGATTCTTGTAGATCTAATTTGTAACTTTTCAGTTTTTCTTGGTTTTGATCTCTAAAACTTACTTATTTTCGAAAACTAATGGTTCTATGTTGTAGAGAATTCAATTTTATACAGTTTGGCGTTTGTTTCGCTTGATTTGACTTCGGATGAGTAAGTTATGGCCATTACAAGTTTTCGGAACTTTTATGGCTGAACTTGCTGATTGGGGACGATGACCCCCATGCGCCCAGGAGGCCATGCGCCGGAGGCCATGTGCTGTGACGTCCCGACAACGCATCCCTTAACTCCGAGCGTGTCATGCGCGTAGGTTCCCTACGCGCATGTACTGAAGACGCAACGCGAGTTTTTCCTACGCGCGATTGGTGCATGAATCCCATGTCAATTGTGCAGGAATCTTACGGCCGATGGTGCAGGAGTCCCACGCGCCGATTGGTGCAGGAATCCCATGTGCCGATGGTGCAGAAATCCCATGCGCCGATGGTGAAGGAATCCCTACGTGCGATTGGTGCAGGAATCCATGTGTCGATTGTGCAGGAATCTCCTACGCGCCGATGGTGCAGGAATCCCACGCACCGATTGGTGCAGGAATCCCATGCGCCGATTGTGCAGAAATCCCATGCGCGAATGGTGCAGGAATTCCATGTGCCGATTGTGTAGGAATCCTACGTGCCGATCGTGCATGAATCCCATGCGCCGATTGGTGCAGGAATCCCATGCGCCGATTGTGCAGGAATCCCACACGCCGATTGGTGCAGGAATCCCACGTGCCGATTGGTGCAGGAACCCCACGCGCCGATGGTGCAGGAATCCCACACGCCGATTGGTGCAGGAATCCCATGCGCCGATTGTGCAAGAATCCCACGCGCCGATCGTACAGGAATCCCATGCGCGGAATTGCTCTATTTTACTGTTTTGCCTGTTTAAGTTGTTTGTAGCTGGAATCTTGAAAAACTCAAAACATGAAAGTTATAGATCTTTTCTTGGCTTCAAGAATAGTTACTAGTTATTTTATGCAAGTTTCTTCATTCATGATAAGGTAAGAAAGAACACGATAATGGCCCGCTTTGGCGCACTCTTGACAAGTAAACTGACTGATATATCATTACATGTTGTTACGACAGCTAGCCTGACATGACAAGTATGAATAACCTGGACACCGTAGGCGATTGTGTTTTACAAATAAACTGGTACTGTCTTGCATCATGTCTAGGATGGGGATCCCTGAGTACCACGGTCAGGGGTACCTACTAAAATTGACTAAGGCTAATAAACTAGAATAATTCAGTAAACATGAAGAGATTCCCAGCTACAGGCAATCCGTTATCTGGGCGCATTACTGGACTTGTAGCCTACCGACGAGTAGGGCACATTTCCAGCCACACTCACGTGTTGCATTTTCATAAATGGACATTCGACTGGATAACTGTCACGACCCGCACCTAGAGTAAGGGCACGAGACGTGGGTACGTACAGCCTACGCCGCAGTGTCGGCGGTAGTTTAGAACGCTTGTCCTAGGTCACAACATCTAGCAATTAATATCTAAACAGTTTATACTCCCCGAATGGGGGTAACAAAAACAATAAAAACTCAATCACAACTAAGGAAGATATAGACGATATGAACAGAACTCAAGGAAATAAATAGATAAAACAGTAGTCTAAGATAATCCCAGCAGTACAAGTCTCAGATAAAAGAAATATACAGAACTGATTCCACATAAAAGTCTAACTAGAACAAGTCTCCAGACTACAAAGATAATAAACTATCTAGACTAGTCTAAACAGTCGGGGGAAGGTCCTCAGCTACTACTGGATCCTCCAGAGGGTCCAGCTCACAAGTGTCGTCTAGGGCTGCCCCGTAGTAGGTGTCCAGGCAAGCCTCCCTCCGTCTCTGTAATATTTTCAACAGGTCCAGTCAGGACAGGAGCGAGCACAGTACATCTCAACAGATCATAGCAGGTTAGAAAATAAAGACATGCAGTAAAGTAAGATACGGGTACTGAAGAAGTGCGGTATGTAACAGAGAGAGAACTGTAATAGAAATATATCTACTATACATAGAGAGCTAGCAGTGACTAGTGAATCAGAGTACAATATGAACATGTAAATGGCATAGGAGATTCTGATGCTACACTATGGAAAAGATTCTGATACTACACTACTTGGATATTATTCACATGTCCATTTATACTCCCCGTACCCCCAATCGATACACAAGGATCCGGCCAGGTTATGTTATATGATGCTATGTAACAGACCCGAAGGTGATAGACCCCGAAGGTGATGAATCCCGTAGGTGATAGACCCCGAAGGTGATACATAGTAGTCCATGAATGGGATAAGGATTCTAGGAAGACTCTACGATCATAAGAGTATATGTCGTAAGTGATCAAAGAACCAATGAAGCATGTGATACGCCATGTAAGTGAAACGCACAGAACATGTAGTACCTGATGCTCCCTAAGGATAAATCTCAAGAAGGGATCCATATAGTACCAATCGTGTGACCATCGTGACAGTACAAGTAAAGTAATCTACTGCAGGAATAATTCTAAGCAGGATATGAAATGATCAGAGAATGTACTCGCCTGTAACTGAGTGTCCGGTATGAAACGTACTGTCCAAGGAGTGGTGTCTGGCTCCTAAACAGAACAGCACAAGTCACAACAAGTCCAGAATAGTAACATGGAGTCCTACTATGCATTCTACATGATTTAGGTCAATCTAGGCCAAAGTCAACTCTTGGTCAACTTTGGTCAACCCTAGAAGTCAAAACTAGGTCAATCAAGTCTAGTTGAGTCTAAAACTAGGCCTAACTAGTCCATACTAGTCTAAACAAGGCTAAACTAGCCTTTGCTAGCATACCAAGTCTTTACAACCTATATAACACAAGTCAACCAAATCAACATATCATCATGCAAGTTCATGAATATCCCTATATACCTATAGGCTAATAACCATAGGCCTCCATATGATACTTATACAAACACACAAACTTCATATGATTCCTATATATATAGTATCATATATACAATATATTGCATATATTTAGATACATACTATCTAGACATTCATAAATAATATATATATATACACATTGAATGTAGGGCATACATTAGATACTTGGACATAAAACCACCATTACCTAAAATACATATACATGTATCATGTTTCTACATAATATATATACATAGATGTAATATAGAGAGAAGCATGTGTGTGGGGGGAAAACAAATGACAGGAAAGTAGGCATGAGGGAAAGTGTGTGACAGTGCATAACAAAAGGCAGTGAAGAAACTGGAAGCAGGAATCAATGGTGTGCATGTTATGTGGGGGAACAATTTACAGGAAGTAATGGCTAGTGTACAGGCAAGTGCAGGAATTAAAATTGTGACAGTAAAGTGAATGTGTGCAGGAAAAACATTGTACAGGAAAAGTGTGTGTGAACTGTCAAGGAGAGTGTGTGTCTAATATTATGCAGGAAGTGACAGTAAGGTAGATGATGTAAAAAAAACAGGAATCAATGGAATAAACTTTAACTCATCAAAATCACACAGCCTTTAAGGTTCAAAACTGAACCAAGTTTCAGTTCTTAAAACCCAGGTTATGTCATCCCCTATTTTGAGATCAACACACAACCAATTAATCCCATTTCAAACCTACAGTTAGACAACATATAAAAGTAGTGATTTATGAGCTAAAACCAAAATGTAGTAGTAGTAATTAGGCCAAAACTGGAACAAAATTCCCAAAAATCTGGAGAACCAGGAAACTGATACTCATGTTTTCAGAAATTGTATTTTGGCAAATAAGCTATTGAAGAATCCATTTAACACAAATAATAGTTGGTAATATAAATTTACATTGTACATGTTGTACAAGTTATTTGTGTCCACCCAAGTGGACACAAAGTGTCCAAACTAGGAAAATACACAAAACAGTATAGGGGACACAGTCCAAACTAGGACAGTCTCGTGCACGTGTGCACGAGGCTCGTGTGCACAGTAGGGTGCAAACCAAGTCTCGTGTACATAGGAGTAGGTACACCTAGTGTCCAGCTAAGTGTCCATACCCTGCACAGTGTCTAGTGTCGTGTCCAGAGATAAGAACCCGTATCAGTGACCACACACACACGTGCCAGCTCCAGTGAAAACCCAGTGCACCACGAATAACTTCCAAACCACAGCATAATATCCAGTGAAATTTGGGGAGAAGAGTGTCAGTGTATGCCCAACACTCTCCCAAAATATGGTGTCAAGGCAAGCGTGTCGTGTCCACAGTGGACCCCGAAATGCAGGGGAAAACACTGTAGCCGCGCGCGGGCTAGTGCGGCGCGAGTCCAGACAATGAATACAAAACGACACAATAAGCATCACAGAAGATTAGGGACCAATAAACCATGATAAATCTATATTTCCTATTAAAAACATTGAACAAATGAGATCGAAATGCCCTTTGAGGCATTTCGACAAACACTGCAATAATGGTTCAGATACGTGTCCAGAACGGACACGAAACAAAGGGTACTAGACACAACCCAATACGAACCTTAGGGGGGACTTAGGGTTCCTATTCATGGAAACTACAGGAGAATTTATGGAGGAATGAGAGTTTACCTCAATGTGAAGATTAATGGAATAAAAGCCTTTTGTGCTCCTCACTTGGTATCCCAACTTCTCCAAATTATCTCCAAACTGAACCAAACCTCCACAACAGCAAGTAAATCACTATTAGGAACTATTGCAACAAGTTTGAGGATTTAGGAGTTAAAATGGAATTAATAGGAATTTACAAATCAAGAACTCACCTCTTCCACTTGGATCCAAAATTTCTAAAGAGGGAGGCTAGCCCTAAGTTTGAGAGGGGTTTATATAGGGTGGGATTCCTTATGGATAAGGTGTGGCCGCCAAGGGTTAGGGTAGGGGGTTGAGCTAGGTTTGAGTCCAAACTAGCTAAGTCAATATGACTTGTGAAACCACAAGCCATTCTAATCAAAAGATTTCTAAAACTTCTAATCCATTTCTAGTGAGTCTCTAAGCACTAACTTAAGTCATGCTAATTAGATTAGGGTCACTTGACCTAACCAAGCTCCACTAACTAGGGTTAGTCTCTAGGTGGGCCTACAAGGTCAAAACTTAGCCAAAGTCAACTCAGTCAAACATTCCAAAAAATTCCTAAAAATCCCATAAATTCTAATTAATTCTAATAAATTCAAAAATACCCCAAAATGACAAAAATACCCTCTCACTAGGTGGTAGTGACAAATCTACCCTCCTAAAAGAATTTCGTCCTCGAAATTGAAAGGCGAAAAGCAACTGATGAGAAGGATAGAAAGCATACCTCACGGTCCAAAAAGATAGGGGTACCGCTCGCGCATCTCATCCTCCCGCTCCCAGGTAGACTCTCCTGGAGAATGATGCCTCCATGCGACGCGTACCAAGGGTATCACCTGGTTCCTAGAACCTTCTCCCGTCGATCCAGAATCTCCACAGGCTGCTCTGGATAGCTGAGAGAAGGACCCACCTCAATCTCCGAATGATCGAGCACATGGCTAGGGTCAGCCCATACCGTCTAAACTGTGATACATGAAATACGTTGTGGACCCCCACAAGTGCAGGCGGGAAGTCTAGCCTGTAAGCCACGTCACCGACTCTCCGCTGATAACGAAAGGGCCGATGAAGCGCGGGCTAAGCTTTCCGCCTCCACCAAAATGTATCGTACCACGAGGAGATATCTCAAGAAAACCTGGTCTCCGACTAATCACAAGCAAGGCCTCAATTAATAAATAACAACATGATCAAAATTCAAAAACAAAAACCTAAATCTAATCCTACTCTAATCTGTACCTCAAACTCCAAGGGCCTCCGGTGGCTATCGGCCCAGTGCGATGTATGTCCTGCGCCACACGAAGTCTGTCCCTGATAAGCTTCACCTTCTCGGCGCATCCACAATCATCTCTGGCCCCAGCAAAGCTCGCTCACCAACATCATCCCAGGATAAGGGTGTACGGCACCTACGCCCGTACAGAGCCTCGAAAGGTGACATCTCGATGCTGGCCTGGAAATATTGTTATAGGCAAACTCAACCAAATGAAGATGATCCCCAGGAACCTCCAAAGTCCAGGACGCACGTCCGCAGAATATCCTCAAGGGTCTGAATAGTCCGCTCCGACTGTCCGTCCGTTGGGGGTGGTAGCAGTACTGAACTTGAGCTGAGTGCCCAAGCTGGTCTGCAGACTCCTCCAGAAATGGGAAGTTAAAACGGCTATCCCGATCTGAGACGATGCTGACCGGAACTCCGTGGATCCTGACTATGCCGCATATATAACTCTGACAGTCTCTTGTAGACGTGCCCACCTTGAATGGCAAGAAATGGGCCGATTGGTCAACCTATCCACGATGAAAATCGCGTCTTTTCCTCCTGGGGTACGCGGCAATCCTGATACAAAGTCCATAGTAATATGCTCCCATTTCACTCGGGAATGGGCAGGCTGCAACAATCCACCGGCCTCTGTCTCTCTGCTTGACCTGCTGACAGACCAAGCATCTCGCTACAAACTGGGACACCTCCCGCTTCATTCCTGACCACCATACATGCTCTCGCAGATCTCGGTACATCTTATTGGCACCGGGGTATAGAGTACTGAGATCTGTGGGCCTCCTGCATAATCTGCTCTCTGAGCTCCCCGCTAGGCACACATAATCTGGCACCGTGCCTCAGGGCACCATCCTCTGCAAGTGAAAACTCAGGATCCCCCACTCCTATACTGATCTGCTCTCTGATACTCTGAAAAGCCACATCCTGAAACTGGGCCGCTTGATCCTGCCCACCAAGTCTGACTGAATCTGCAATCCCCCATAGCTGCATCTGT
>JANAVB010008341.1:0-48245 GCA_029216955.1 Iris pallida
TTTGGTT
Source organism: Iris pallida (assembly GCA_029216955.1). Taxonomy (NCBI): domain Eukaryota; kingdom Viridiplantae; phylum Streptophyta; class Magnoliopsida; order Asparagales; family Iridaceae; genus Iris; species Iris pallida. Next base: position 8 of record JANAVB010008341.1, read on the forward strand.
TGGTTTAACATGCATTGGAACACCTTAGCCTATGTTCAACCCTCATTCCACCACAACCTACCCTCTTTATTATCCCCACCTAACACTCTCTCTCCTCATTACTTCCCTCCATTAATTTTTTCTTCTTCTTCTTCCTTCCTCTACACAACACTCCACCCATAGGCAAGTGCACCTTGCCACCACATGAGAACCATATTTTATTTGTTCAATACCTAGATTAGGCCATGGTGATCAACATTAGTGCTTGACATTTTGTGATTTAGAGTCTCCATTGTTTTAGATCTAGGTTTTAACTATTTTTGGATTTACATGGTTTTGATCTATTTTGGTTAGATTTTTGTGGGTTTTGATGCTTTCATGTGGAAGAGAATTCAATTTTACTCAAGTTAAAAATTTGAAAATCTAAATTTGGGTTTGATTTGACCAAGATATGAAGATTTGAACTTTGGTGTTCTTGAGGTGTTCCTCTCGGCCTGGAGAAGAAGACTGCAGCCTGCGCTCTTTAGCGCAGTGCTGGACTACGCATCCCCTCTCGGCCTGCGCTCTTTAGCGCGGCGTCGACCGTGCTGCTTGCCCCTTGGCGAATTGCGCTCAGCCCCCTGCGCAGCTCACCCCTGCGCGGTTGGCTCCCCGCGCAATCTAACCCTGCGCGCTTGGACCCTGCGCACTCCACCCCTGCGCAGTTCATTCCTGCGCACTCCACCCCTGCGCAGTTTATTCCTGCGCCAACCATTCCTGCACAGTTCATTCCTGCGCCAACCATTCCTGCGTAGTTCATTCCTGCGCCAACTATTCCTGCGCCAACCATTCCTGCGCCAACCATTCCTGCGTCAACATTCCTGTGCCAACCATTCCTGTGCCATCCACCCCTGCGCAACCTACGGGCCCATGATGATTTGGTTTTATTTCTTGGACTTGGCTTCTCTTTTGTGGATTAGGTTTTGAGATCTTGTTCCACACAGCACGACTACCTTGATGCCAACACGACCTGGCACGATTTTCAGTATTTGATATGACTTGTACGGTTTTCATGATTTCTGTGGTTTATGATCCTAGTACTTCCTGATTTTCTGGAAAATGACCCGATGGGCTGCATTCTTGACTTGTAACCTGATAACTTGATAGTGGCCCGTGGCGGCGCACTGACTTGTAACTTATAACTTGTAACTCGACTTGCATAACCAACTTGACACCGTGGGTGTTCCTGCTTGCTTGCTTGTACAATCCACCTGTCTTGTCTTGCATCATGTCTAGGACGTGACTCCCTGGTTCCTACGGTCAGGAATTCATACTGAATATGGATTAGGCTAATGACTAGATCAAACTATAGTTCATGGAGAATTTCCAGTCACAGGCAATCTCGTTATCTGGGTGCTCTTAATTGGACTTGTAGCTTGCCGACGAGTAGAGCACATTTCCAGCGCACTGTCATATGTTGCACCCTCTAAGTCACCTAAGGGTATATCATCTTCGGGGCGATGTACCCAACCATACTCTCAACCCGCGGAAGGATAACTAGATGGTCTGCAGGGCTTGTGACTGGAAATTTCTCACTTGCTTCTTGTTAGTAATTAAGGCTTGTGATAACCCTAGTTAGTTAAGTAGTAAGCCGTAGTAATTGCTTGGCCGCATGTGAATGGATGGAGTCCAGCCTTGTCTAAGTCTTGTCTAGTCCCTGTACCTGGCTACTCTTGTACATGCTTGTTTTACTTATCTTAACAATAAATGGGTAGAGACAGAAGCTATTCAGGCGAAGGGTTACAACCCCGGTCCTTGTTTGGTTTACGGGTTGTAATCTGGCTCCCGGAATGGTTCCATGTCCCTAGTCGTTTATTGTCCTGCTGTACTTTTACTACTTGTACTTTTCTTCCAATTTCTTATGTTCTGATATGCTGGTTTTATTCTTATTTCGTGGCCTACTTTGTGGCACTTACTCTTTCTGGGGTTTGACCCAGCTGGTTTTGTGCGACCAGATTTTGGAGCAGCACCCAAGGATCTACCGAACCTCCAGCTCGATGGTGGTGACTAGAAGGAACCCGGGCTACGAGTGGGTTTTCTATTTTGTTTTGCTCACTCTATTATAAAATTATTCTTTTGAGGCAATTAGCCGACGAGCACCTGTTAGCTCGATGCACTTTACTTACTGTCTGCCTACGGGCTGTAAACATGATTAACAAATCCTAGGGTTGATCATGTATGACTAAACTCTTGCTAGTCCTCGCATTTTGTACGACTAGCTTCATGATCAACAGAATATGTAATATTTGGGATGCCTTTTATTGTATATTTGGTGGTCAAACATCTTGTACTTATATTACTTGCTTGAGATTGAGACAATAGGCTTGACCATAAGAGACCGTTGGCTTGTAGTAAACCCTCATATCTTGACAGCCGTGACCGTATAGTTGAGATGTATTCTATTCCAATATACGTAGCTGGCTATGTACGCCCCCGCTCTCCAGTATTCTGGTTCTGGTGCGTGACATGGTTTAAGTGGTAGCCCATGCAGGTCTTGTCAATCAAGAAATATGAGGGTTTATCGAATAGATGTCTCAATCAGTATTCGCCCTTGATCTCCGCCCGTATTTTCAAATCCCTGAAATTCTTGCCCTGATTACATGCTTGTATCGTTGATCTGTCCTGGTCCTTCCTTATTGTTTCCCTGTGTCGTCTTCTTCAGCGGCACTATACCTGACCCTGCCGATTAGCAAGGATGAGCACCTCCCGTGGACCAGCAGCAACCAGGAGATCAAGCCCAATACTCTGGAGTAGCCTCCAGAGTTGTGCCTCCCGAAGGAGAGCCCCCAGTTCAGCCCGTTCAGCCTGCCGAGCCGGATGATGGCACCTTGGTAGGTCTCATCAGGACCTTGATAGCTTTCCAGGATCATCGAGGAGACGCCTTGCACCAGGTAGTGGCAGATGCTTTGAACAGAGGCGGTCATCCAGGGAACAGCGCGGCCAACAGCTTCAAGCGCCTGAACCCTCCATTCTTCGACGGCAGCGAAGATGCGATTATCGTGGACGCTTGGCTTCAGGATACCAAGGTGATTCTGGAAGCAGCTAGGACACCTGAGAATGAGAAGGTGGCGGTGGTACGCCTGTAGTTGCTGGACTTGGCTCGCAGTTGGAGGGCAGCGCAGGCCATGGGATTAGTGGCACCCATTGCTTGGGCAGTGTTTAGAAAGAGATTCCAGACGAAGTATTTTGATGCTGTGGCTCGGTACGACCTGCAGACCAGATTTACCAACTTGAAGCAAGGAGGCAGAACAATCGACAGTTATGCATCTGAGTTTTCTAGGCTCAGTAGGTTTGCCCCCACCTTGGTGGCGACCGAGTTTGATAGGGCCCAGCGGTTCTAGCAGGGACTGCATTTGGAGATCTTGTTGGCAGTCGAGCAGTTCGAGCACCAGACGTTCAATGCAGTATTGAGGGCAGTTAGGAGGCATGAGTACACCTTCCAGCGGATCGTGGATAGGACCGGAGGTAGGAAGCGGTCCCACAGTCAGATGCACCAGTCATCAGCTCCAGCCCCGGCAGCTAGAAGTTTGACCATTGGAACTCCGAGGCGGGCGACCTCAGTAACGTCGGTTCAGCATTCAACCCCGACGTACCCGTAGCAGCAGAAGCAGAAGTAGACTTCCGCAATGGGATGTTCACATTGCGGGAAGCCAGGCCATGTAGTGGCAGATTGTCGTAGGGCACAAGGATTGTGCCTAGCTTGTGGAGCGACAGATCACAAGATAGGAGCCTGCCCGAATAGGGGTAATTCTTCCTCTTCCAACCTAATAAGTCCATCGGTTAGGGGACCAGCACCCATGAAGCAGCAGCAGTACCCAAGGCCATTGTTGCCTCAGGCCCAGGCATTCCAGCAGCAGTGTGCCCAGGCTCCAGTACAGAGCAGGCAGAGAGGTTTCCAGCAGAGGGGACCCACAGCTAGAGGTCAGGCCATAATGATGGCTATGGAAGAAGAAGTTGCACCAGGTGAGGTAGTGGCAGGTACTATTCTCGTCAACTCCTTTCCAGCTTCAGTATTATTTGATTCTGGTGCATCGCATTCGTTCATGTCTGCACGATTTGCGACACAGATAGGATTGGAGCCCGAGTCATTATCAGTGAGGCTCAATATACTTACTGGTAATGGTCTTGTGGGGGTAGATCGAGTATTTTCTTCGTGTCGGATCGTAGTTAGCGGTAGAGAGTTCTCCGCTAGATTCATAGAATTCCCTATGACAGACTATGATGTAGTCTTAGGCATGGATTGGTTGAGGAACCAGTATGCTAGGATAGACTGCCATATTGGCAGGATTATCTTTAGTATTCCAGGCGAGCCAGAGTTTTTATTTTCCAGTGGCACGGTGGAGCCATCCTCTCCAGTGTTGCGGATGGCAGTAGCAGCAGTGCAGTTGCCCCGGATAGTTGAAGAATTTCCAGATGTCTTCCCAGAGGAACTTCCAGGGATGCCGCCAGAGCGGAAGATCGAGTTCACTATAGAATTAATCCCCGGGACAGCACCAGTATCAGAGAGAGTCTTCAGAATGGCACCTTCAGAGTTGGAGATTTTGTATAAGATGATTGAAGAACTCAGGACCAAGGGATTCATTCGTACAAGTGGATCACCTTGGGGAGCCCCGATGCTTCTTATGAAAAAGAAGGATGGTATGTCCAGGTTATGTGTAGATTATCGTACCTTGAACTCAGTGACAATCAAGAATAGATACCCTCTCCCGAGGATAGATGACTTGTTTGATCAACTTAAAGGGGCTTCAGTGTTCTCGAAGATAGACTTGCGGTCAGGATACCACCAGATCAGAGTCAGAGAGCAGGACATCCTGAAGACAGCGTTTAGATCGAGATATGGGCATTGGGAGTTCCTTGTTATGCCCTTTGGAGCAACCAATGCGCCAGCTGTATTCATGGACCTCATGAATCGCATTTTTATGCCTTATCAGGATCAGTTCATAATCGTGTTCCTAGATGATATCTTTGTCTACAGCAAGAGCGAAGCTGAGCATGAGCAGCATCTCAGAATCGTCCTTCAGACGCTTAGGGAGCACCAGTTGTACGCCAAGTTCAGTAAATGCGAGTTCTGGCTCGATCGCATTTCGTACTTGGGTCACATCATTACTCGAGGAGGAGTGGAAGTGGATTCCTAGAAGATTGTGGCTATCGAGACTTGGCCAGCACCTAGTTCAGTGGCAGAGGTTCGCAGCTTCCTTGGATTGGCCGACTATTACCGCCAATTCGTTTCAGATTTTACAAGGATTTAAGCGCCGATGACCCAGTTGACTCATAAGGATGTGTCGTTTGTTTGGACAGCAGAGTTTCAGGAATCATTCGAGAAGTTGAAGCGAGGTTTGATAATGGCTTTCATTCTCACACTTCTAGATGGGACCGGATGATTCACAGTTTATTGGGACGTTTCAGGCAGAGGATTGGGATGTGTCTTGATGCAGCATGGGAAGGTAATATCTTATGCATCATGCCAACTTTGTGACCATGAGAAGAGTTACCCGACCTACGACTTGGAGCTAACAGCAGTAGTGTTTGCACTTAAGTTGTGGATGCACTACTTGTACGGAGATAGAGTGGAGATATTTACTGATCACAAGAGCCTGAAGTATGTTTTCACCCAGAAGGACCTTAATATGCGGCAGAGAAGGTGGCTCGAGCTACTGGTGGACTACGATATGGATTTGCAGTATCACCCAGGGAAGGCCAACATTGTAGCAGATGCGTTGAGCCGGAGAGCCAAAGTTTATTTCCTAATGGTGCAACCAGAGTTATTGGCAGATTTTCAGAAGATGGGAATTGAAGTGGTTCTTCCTACCAATATGGCATTGATGGCCAGCCTACAAGTTCAGTCCAGCATAGTTGAGAGGATCCGGATGTCGCAGTCTACAGATTCTAAGCTTCAGCAGCTCAGAGCAGAGTGTGAGGCAGGAAGAAGGCCAGAGTTGTGTATTCATGAAGATGGTACACTTCGACACAGCTTTCGTCTTTGTGTACCCAGTGGAGATATCAGACAGGAAGTCATGGCAGAAGCTCATAGTTCGCAGTATTCTATTCATTCCGGTGGCACGAAGATGTGCCGTGATATCCGTCAGCACTTATGGTGGAATGGCATGAAGAGGGAGATAGCCCGGTTTGTCTCTCGGTGTTTGGTTTGCCAGCAGGTTAAAGCTGAACATCAGAGGCCCGCTGGACTTCTTCAGCCCTTGTAGATTCCAGAATGGAAGTGGGAGCATGTGACCATGGAATTTGTGACTGGATTGCCTAGATCCCCAGCAGGTCGAGATGCTATTTGGGTTATAGTTGACCGGCTCACGAAGGTGGCCCACTTTCTTCCCTTCAGAGTTGGTTAGTCTACGGCTCAGTTGGCAGAGATGTACCTCAGGCAGATTGTCAGGCTTCACGGTGTGCCCGTCAGTATTACCTCGGACCGAGATTCAAGGTTTACATCGTACTTTTGGCATAGCTTGCAAGAGAGTTTGGGAACTCGTCTCCAGTTCAGTTCGGCATATCATCCGCAGACAGATGGCCAGTCAGAGTGCACAATCCGGACCCTTGAAGACATGTTGAGATCTTATACACTTGACTTCGGTGGTTCGTGGGAAGATCACCTACATCTTGTGGAATTCTCGTATAACAATAGTTTCCAGGCCAGTATCTAGATGGCTCCGTTCGAGGCTCTGTATGGTAGGAAGTGCAGATCCCCGCTAGCATGGGATGATGTCGGAGAGAGGCAGATGCTTGGTCCAGAAATGATTGCCCAGACAGTTGAAGTAGTCAGAAGAGTCAGGGATCATCTTCGAGTTTTCCAAGACCGCCAGCGACATTGGGCCAATACCCATCGACGTCCCTTGGAGTTTGCTATCGGCGACCATGTATTCCTTAGGATCTCGTCTAACCGCGGCGTCATTCGCTTTGGCGTGCGAGGAAAGCTTAATCCTAGGTATATAAGGCCGTTCGATATCCTGGAGCGAGTAGGAGATGTATCCTATCGTCTTGCTTTTCTGCCGTCGCTAAGTGAGGTACATGATGTATTCCATGTGTCCCAATTGCGACGGTACGTCCCGGACCCGAGCCACATCCTAGACCATTCGGAACTGGTTGTTGGTACCAACCTTTCGTATGAGGAGAGGCCCGTGTCTATATTGGACCGGAGAGAGAAGATACTCAAGAACAAGACTATTAGTTTAGTCCGTGTTGTTTGGGGTCATCACTCTCTAGGTGTCAACGTGGGAGCGTGAGGATGATATTCGATCGCGATATCCCTACCTGTTTGACTCGTAAGGTATAATGTCTTCCTTATGCCTTATATTTTCCATCCCTTTCTTGCATGTATGATTGTCTAATTGCTTGCCTGGTTATATCTTGCCTGTGATTAATATAGCTTGTCCTTGTCTCTCTAGCCTCTTAATTAAATTCCGAGGACAAAATTCTTTTAAGGTGGGTAGAGTTGTAACACCCATATTCTGAATACGTATTTTGTCAAGCTTGTATATATTTTAGACCTGTATTTAATTTTTTCGGATTTTGGCATGTACTTGTAATTGGCTTGACTTGCAGATTTTGGTTCTCGTAATTGGGTTTTACCTGGCATGGTTTATTTTGTGGAAGAGAATTGGTTTGATTTGGTTTGGTTTGGTTTAACATGCATTGGAACACCTTAGCCTATGTTCAACCCTCATTCCATCACAACCCACCCTCTTTATTATCCCCACCTAACACTCTCTCTCCTCATTACTTCCCTCCATTAATTTCTTCTTCTTCTTCCTTCCTCTACACAACACTCCATCCATAGGAAAGTGCACCTTGCCACCACATGAGAACCACATTTTATTTGTTCATTAGCTAGATTAAGCCATGGTGATCAACATTAGTGCTTGACATTTTTTGATTTGGAGTCTCCATTGTTATAGATCTAGGTTTTAACTATTTTTGGATTTACATGGTTTTGATCTATTTTGGTTGGATTTTTGTGGGTTTTGATGCTTCCATGTGGAAGAGAATTCAATTTTACTCAAGTTAGAACTTTCAAAATCTAAATTTGGGTTTGATTTGACCAAGATATGAAGATTTGAACTTTGGTGTTCTTGAGGTGTTCCTCTCGGCCTAGAGAAGAAGACTGCAGCCTGCGCTCTTTAGCGCAGTGCTGGACTGCGCATCCCCTCTCGTCCTGCGCTCTTTAGCGCAGTGCCGACCGCGCTGCTTGCCCCTTGGCGAATTGCGCTCAGCCCCCTGTGCAGCTCACCCCTGCGCGGTTGGCTCCCCGCGCAATCTAACCCTGCGCGCTTGGACCCTGCGCACTCCACCCCTGCTCAGTTCATTCCTGCGCACTCCACCCCTGCGCAGTTCATACCTGCGCCAACCATTCCTGTGCAGTTCATTCCTGTGCCAACTATTCCTGCGCCAACCATTCCTACGCCAACCATTCCTGCGCCATCCACCCCTGCGCAACCCACTGGCCCATGATGATTTCGTTTTATTTCTTGGACTTGGCTTCTCTTTTTTGGATTAGGTTTTGAGATCTTGTTCCACACAGCATGACTACCTTGATCCCAACACGACCTGGCACGATTTTTAGTATTTTATATGACTTGTACGGTTTTCGTAATTTCTGTGATTTATGATCCTAGTACTTCCTGATTTTCTGGAAAATGACTCGATGGAGTGCATTCTTGACTTGTAACCTGATAACTTGATATTGGCCCGTGGCGGCGCACTGACTTGTAACTTGTAACTTGTAACTCGACTTGCATAACCAACTTGACACCGTGGGTGTTCCTGCTTGCTTGCTTGTACAATCCACCTGTCTTGTCTTGTATCATGTCTAGGATGTGACTCTCTGGTTTCCACGGTCAGGGATTCAAACTGAATATGGATTAGGCTAATGACTAGATCAAACTATAGTTCATGAAGAATTTCCAGTCACAGGCAATCTCGTTATCTGGGCGCTCTTAATTGGACTGGTAGCTTGCCGACGAGTAGAGCACATTTCCAGCGCACTGTCATGTGTTGCACCCTCTAAGTCACCTAAGGGTATATCGTCTTCGGGGCAATATACCCAACCATACTCTCAACCCGCGGAAGGATAACTAGATGGTCTGCAGGGCTTGGGACTGGAAATTTCTCACTTGCTTCTTGTTAGTAATTAAGGCTTGTGATAACCCTAGTTAGTTAAGTAGTAAGCCGTAGTAATTGCTTGGCCGCCTGTGAATGGATGGAGTCCAGCCTTGTCTAAGTCTTGTCTAGTCCCTGTACCTGGCTACTCTTGTACATGCTTATTTTACTTATCTTAACAATAAATGGGTAGAGACAGAAGCTATTCAGGCGAAGGGTTACAACCCCGGTCCTTGTTTGGTTTACGGGTTGTAATCTGGCTCCCGGAATGGTTCCATGTCCCTAGTCGTTTATTGTCCGGCTGTACTTTTATTACTTGTACTTTTCTTCCAATTTCTTATGTTCTGATATGCTGGTTTTGTTCTTATTTCGTGGCCTCCTTTGTGGCACTTGCTCTTTCTGGGTTTGACCCAGCTGATTTTGTGTGGCCAGATTTCGGAGCAGCACCCGAGGATCTACCGAACCTCCAGCCCGATGGTGGCGACTAGAAGGAACCCGGGCTACGAGTGGGTTTTCCATTTTGTTTCGCTCACTCTATTGTAAAATTATTCTTTTGAGGCGTTTAGCCGACGAGCACCTGTTAGCTCGATGCACTTTACTTACTGTCTGCCTACGGGCTGTGAACATGATTAACAAATCCTAGGATTGATCATGTATGACTAAACTCTTGCTAGTCCTCGCATTTTGTACGACTAGCTTCATGATCAACTGAATATGTAATATTTGGGATGCCTTTTATTGTATATTTGGTGGTCAAACATCTTGTACTTATATTACTTGCTTGAGATTGAGACAATAGGCTTGACCATAAGAGACCGTTGGCTTGTAGTAAACCCTCATATCTAGACAGCCGTGACCGTATAGTTGAGATGTATTCTATTTCATTATACGTAGCTGGCTATGTACGCCCTCGCTCTCCAGTATTCTGGTTCTGGGGCGTGACACCATAGCTTCTTGCAGTAAGCACAACTGGAGGGCTACTGCTGGTAAGGTGTATGTCCCTGGCCCTGAAAGTACTTCTGAATAGGTCTCTGCTGCTGATGCTGAATCTGCTGTGGCTAGAATTGCTGCCCCTGCTGATGCTGAATGTGAGGCCTCTTGGCCTGGCCTCCACTGCTACTGACACCGAGAGTGTCTCGTCCCCTCTTGAGCCTCAGCTCAAGGTTATCCTCTGCTGCTAGGACACCCACCAGGATCTCCTTAAAAGTGGCACTGCGGGCACTCTTGGTGTAGGACTTCACCTCCTTGACTAGCCCCTTCCTGAACCTCCGAGCCTTCATTGCCTCAGAAAGCCCCTCAACAAATCTGTCCAAACGACAGAACTCCACGGCGTACTCCTCGACAGTCTGACTGCCATGCACCAAAGCCTCGAACTGCGTCTCGAGGGCACCAAGCGCTGCGTCGGGGAAAAACTTCTCCTTGAATAGCTTCTTGAAAGCTTCCCAAGTCTGCCCAACTGTACCAACTTTCGGATCTGTCTGGTACCACGTGCGAGCCAAGTCCTGCATCATACTAGAGGCCGCCTCAATCTGCAGTCTCGTTGGGATCTCTACTACCCTGAAGATCTTCTCCATGTGCTCGATCCACTCATCTGCGTACAAAATGCCCTCTGTACCCCTGAAGTCTTGTGGGTGCATCTTCTGGAAATCCTGTATGACCTTCTCCTTCGACTGATGTTGCTGCTGACCTGTCGGAGGCTGAGCTGTAGCCCTCTCAACTATCATCAGAGCCAGATCGATGCCCCGACTGAACTCTGCCATTTGACGCTGCTGTTGAGCCTGTTGAGCCTCTATGAACTGCTGGAAGAAGGTGAACAGCTAGACTGCATCGACGGATCCTGAAGGCGGCTGCTGCTGTTGGAGCATCTCCAGAATAACTGGGCTCTGCCTGCGTACTGGTGGAGGGGCTCCTCCAAAGGTAGCTGAAGCACCCAACCCAGCTGGCATAACAGGTGCTGCGGTATCGGCTGCTGGCTGCACAGGATGAGAGGTGGCAGATCTCTCAGTAGTGTTCCCCTATCCGGGGCGATGAGATCAAGTCTCGATGACCATCTTGGAGACAGATCAAACAAGGAAACAATTTCTGAGATAGAAGCGATAAATCAAGGAAGGACAGTTTATTTCAAAATGAAGCATTAAAGCAACAAGAATTTTGATAACAAGAATCAGGTTAAAAGCTTTTCCTAATGTGATTGAGTACCTCAAAATATCCTATTCCTACTGTAGGCTGTAGTGATACTTTAGTTCGAATACCACTACATAAACTTGAATTGCATGGGCCACCACTAAAAATGTGTCACGACCCGCACCCTAGTGTAAGGGCACGAGAAATGGGTACGTCTAGCCTACGCTGCAGTGTCGGCGGTAGAACGCTGCCCTAGGTCACACACATCTAACAGTTAAAGATACTTACACAGTTTATACTCTCCAAATGGAGGAACAATATAAGATGTACAATCTCAATCACAACTAAGGAAGAAGTACGAATGATAGGTAGATATGATCTGAACTACAAACTGAAACATAAACAAGAGAGAGGTCTAAGTGTCTAAGATTACATCTCCACAACATCCATAATAACACAAGGTCCCAAATAATACAACTCTAAAACACAAAAACAAGAAGAAGGAAAATAATAGACTAAACTATCTACTCTAAGCAGTGGTGTCATCCTCAGCAGCTGTCTGAACCACGGGGTCCAAGTTACAAGTGTCGCCTATGCCTGTTCTGTAGTAGGTAGGACAGAAAGCCTCATCCTCATCCTCTGTAATATTTTCAACAGGTCCAGTCAGGACAGGAGCGAGCACAAAACAACTCAACAGTTCATATCATGACGGAAATATAAATCTAGTAATAGAATAAGATACATAAAATGCTGTAAAGAAATGTACATGTAGTAAGAGAGACAGTTGTAACTGGAAATATCTACTATAAATAAGGAACTGTAAGTGACTAGTGAATCAGAGTAGAAGATAGACATGTGAATGGCTGGGAATGATTCATGATTACACTACGGAATTGATTCATGATTACGCTACTTGGGATTATTCACATGACTATTTCTACTCCCCCATCCCCAATCAATACACAAGGATCTATTCAAGTTATGTTAAGATTCATGATTACACTACTGACTCATAATATGTGATTCATGAATTTGATTCGTGAAGGCTCTGTGATTCATGAGGGTACATGAGTCACAAGCCGATTCATGATAGTAAAAGAATGAGAGTACATGATGTAAGTGAAACACACAAGACATGAAGTACCCGATGCTCCGAGAGGAATAACATCTTATAAAAAGATCCATATAGTACCAATCCATGTTACCAACGTGACAGCATCAAGTAAAGTAGTCTAGAGTAAGATATAAGTCCTAACAAGTATGAAATGATCAGAGAATGTACTCGCATGATATCTTGAGTATCTGAAGTGAATATACTGTCTGAGGAGAGGTGTCTGACTCCTATTTAGAATAGCATAAGTCACAACATGTCCAAAATGGTAAAATAGAATACTATAATGCATTCTACATGATGTTTGGGTCAATCTAGGCTAAAGTCAACCTTTGGTCAACTCTAGTCAACTACACTAGTCAAACTTGGTCAACTAGGTCAAGTCCTAATCCAGACAAGTCTCACTAAGCCTAACCATGTCTATCCTAGCATTCACATACCATCACAATGCTATACAAGCTATCAAACATACAATTACCTATATATACATATATATTCAATACACATATTGCATACACTAGTATAGGCAATCATTCATAGACACACTCATATAGGTTATCATGTATAGGCAATGTCAAGTTTAAATAGTTTTCAGTCACATGGGTTTACATATTATCATGCATATATATATATATATATATATATATATATATATATATATAGAGAGAGAGAGAGAGAGAGAGAGAGAGAGGTAGAGTGACAGTGGCATGTGTGTGTGTTTACAATGTGTGTGTGTGTGTGTGTGTATAACAGTAGAGTGTGTGTGTGTGTGTATACAAGTAGAACGTGTGTGTGTGTATAGGTTCCCAGGTTCCTATGTGTGTGAGTGTGTGTAGCAGTAGATAGGGTTCTCAGGTTTTACAGTTCAATGTGTGTGAGTACACAATGTGTTCTCAGGTTTACAATGACAACAAGTTAACATGGGGTTTCAGGTTCAGTCAATGTGAGGGTTCAGTGTGACACAGGCTTGTGACATGTATGTATGTATATTGTGTTTAGATTTTCATCATAGTTTAGGGTGTATGAACATGTGTGTGTGTGTGTTTCAGAAATCAGTGTATACACATAATCAGTTTTCAGTTTTACATCCATTTGCATTTCGAAAACCCAATAACCAAGCTAACATAAATCCCAAATAATGTAGACTTAGTCTCTGTCACGACCCGCACCCTAGAGTTAGGGCACGAGAACGTAACAACGCCCAGCCTACGCCGCAGTGTCGGCGGTAGAACGCTGTCCTAGGTCTCAATGCATCTAACAGTATAAGACTAAACAGTTTATACTCCCCGAATAGGGGTGACATAGCAGATACAAACTCAATCACATCTAAGGTAGAGCATGATAAGGATAGATAAAATATGAAATCCAAAAGAGATACAGGAGATAGAAGTCTAAGTGTCTAAGATACATGAACCCAAAAATACATCTCAAAACTCAATAAAGATACAGTAATCCACAAAGTAAATACAACTCCAGACAAAATAAAATAACTACCTAAACAACCTCTACTGTGTCTCCTCTAGGCTAGCAGGCAATCCCCAAGCTATTTTTAAAATTTATCAACAGGTCCAGTCAGGACTGGAGCGAGCACAAAACATCTCACGCAGTTCATATCGAGTTAGGAAATATAAAGCATGCAATAGAGTAAAGTACATGAAACGCTGAAAGAAGAATGTATAGAAAACAGTAGAGATTTAATAACAGGAAATATCTAAATATGATAAGTAAGAACTGTAAGGAACATGTGATTTAGAGTACAATCTGGTTATGTAAACGGGCTAGAAAAATGTAATGGTAACTCCATTGTACGTGGGTGTACAATAGACATATACAATAGTTATACAATATTGTACAATAGGATTTGAGTACATAACCAATTCTACTCCCCGTCCCCAATCAATACACAAGGATCTACTCCAGTTACGTTATCTTATACAATAGTGTACAATGTTATACAATGGATGTACAATGTTATACAATAGTGTACAATGGTCTATCCCTGGGGCTCATGTGATAATGAGAGTACAATATGCACAATGAGTATACAAGGATATGGGTATTCAATAAATACAATATGGAAGTGAAACGCACGTCACAATATGTACTTAGTGAATACAAGGAGATAACATCTCAAAAGAAGATCCATATAGTACCAATCCGTGATAACAGTCGTGTCAGCATCAAGTACAGTAATCTAGAGCAAGAATGTAAATCTATACAAGTATAAAACGGTCAGAGAATGTACTCGCCTCGATAACCTGAACAGCTGATAAGTATAGGAGCTCCCACTGAAGCCACAGAGTCCTATTTAATGCAACACAGGTTACAAGGTGTTCAAGTTGTAATAAATGAATCTCTATAATCAATCTAATTATTCTAGGTTCTTCTAAGTCAAAACAACTCTAGGTCGACTCCGGTCAATAATCTAGTCAAACTAGGTCAAGTGTTGACTTACAGTTGACTTTAGGTCAACTGGTCAACTCTGGTCAAACTGGGTCAATTCTAGTCTAATATAAAGTGTACTTCGTTATTTGTACGTCGAAACTTACGACACGCAAATCGAGATAAGAAGATTATCGGTAAGGTTGATAATCTTATTATAGTGATCCATGTATCCAACTTGTCAATTTCAGCGATGTGAGATCACTGGAATTGGCTGATCTCAGTTTCGTTGTACTAATCCCGAAATACGAACATTATATGAATTAATTATTAATTAATTATAAAAAGGTTAAACTCAGAGAAATTATCAACAAACATTGGCGGACGATGAAATGAACATCGCCAATGTGTCCAGGATGGTCAAATTAGCTAGGATAGCCGACCCAACGGTCCAATTTGGACACAAGGACAAAAAAAGAAATTTCGGGTCAAGACGGTGTCCGTGTCGGAGCCGTTTTGCACCGAAAAACGTACAAGAAAACAAGTCTACAAAATATAACAAATTATATGTTCACGAAACCAGAATGTCGATACGAACCCAACGGTATCTCCAGAATTGGATTCCGTTGACCCGATCTCGATTTGGTCCGTTGACCAGAACTTGGAATTCCGATTTGCACGAAAATGCGTGCCGGAGCCAAAGTCCTCAAAACTCACCAAACTACCTGTCAACGAGTCCAGAATGATGATACGATCTCAACGGTATATCCGGAATTGGATTTCGATGAGCCGATCTCAAAATGACCCGTTGATCCGGATATTGGTATCCGACTTGCACCGAAATACGTGCCAGACCCAATGTTCACCAAAACCTAGCAAATTATATGTCAACGAGTCCAGAATGACGATACGAACTCAACGGTATATCCGGAATTGGATTCCGATGAGCCGGCGTCAAAAAGTCCCGTTGACCTAGAAAGTGGGACCCGCTTTGTACCGAAATGCGTGCCCGGGCCCACGTTCTCCAAATCTAACAAATTTTATATGAAAACATACCAGAACGACGCCACAAGTCTAATGGTGGTGTCAGAAATGAAATCTGGAGTCCCGTGTTCAAAAATGGAATTTTACAAGTTGGAAATTACGAATTCGGACGGCCAACTTTGGCGTCGAATTCAACCAATCAAACAAGCTCACAATGAAACGAAACTGGAGGGGTAGTAAGAGGGTTATACCAGCTTCGCACCGGAACTGGTAGCACGCCAAACGGAGCTGCGGTGGAGGAGATACAAGCTGACAAAGTTGGCCCCGCGAAACTGTCCAAATTTAATACAATTTAAACGGTCAACTTGGTGGCCAGTTTTCATGTATCAAACAATAAAATTAACGGACGAAAATTGACAGAGATGAAGGTGGATATATCGAGATTGCGACGGAGCGAAGAAATCGTCGATCCAACGGTCGGATCTCCAGGAAAATGTGCGCGAAGTCGCTACGACGGAGCGTCAAAACGAACTCGATCCCGCGCGCGTCACGACGGGACGTCGTTCAAAACGCACGAATCGCCTCGACGGCGCGTCCCGGAGGACGTTGGCCGCCAGGGGAAGGCGGGCCTGAGTTCGCCCAGTGGGGGGGACTACCACGACGGGGAGTCGCCGGCCCACGGCGGCGCGTGGCGGCGCCAGCGCTCGCGCGCGCGCGCTACAGCGTGCGCTGCCGCTGCTGGTGGTGGCGACAGCGTTGCGCGCTACTCGTGGCGGCACAGCGGCGGCGAGCTGCGGCGGGGACGGCGAGGTGGCGGGGCTGCTACGGTGGTGATGGCCGTTGTGGTCGGTCGTAGAGGATGATAATGGTGGTGATGGTGGCGGCTTGGTGTGATGAAGATGAGGAGGAAGAAGGAGAATGGAGGAGGAGGAGTTGGAGGAGAGAGGGAGGAGGAGGATGGTCGGGCGTCGGCCAGGCTGGCCGGGAGTGGAGGTGGTCGACGCATGGAGGAGTTTGCATGGGAGGAGTTCGGGTTAAAGAGGTGGCTGTAATTGCTGTTGTTGTTAGTCTTTGTGTAGGTGAAAATAGAAAGGAGAGAGAAAGAGATAAGGATAGAAATTAATGACAAGGAGAGAGAGAAAAAGTTGCTCCCTTGAATTTAGGGCCGGCACCTTACATGGGTGTTGGCTGTTGAATGTGAGGGAAAAAATAGATGGTTGGGATTAATTGAAGGAAATCAAAGGCTAGGAATTAAATAGAGGAAAATTGGTCATTCCAATAGGGATAAAATAAATGGAAATTTCTATTAAATATAGAAAAATATGTAGAAGAGTAGGAAAATTGGTCATTCCAATAGGGATAAAATAAATGGAAATTTCTATTAAATATAGAAAAATATGTAGAAGAGTACTAATATTTTTTTGGGCAAGAATTATGAGGGTGTCATGATGGAGAAAATCATGGAGCTGGACTGGACTCGGTGGAGCCGGATTGGATCAAAACTGGACATTGTGCAAAAATCGAATTAAAATTAGGAATCGATGATCATGGGCAAATAAGTAGCACATGGGGATTCCAATAAATGGGACACAAGTGGCGGACGGATAGTAGGCTCAATGTGGGCCATGTCCATAATTGGGGCGGGCAGGTTTTGGTCGACAGGGGACCCACAAATCAAGTTGGAAGATAAATGTGACGCCGTGGAGTAAAATAAAATCGGGTCACGTGTCGGAAAAGTTGTGCGAATCAAATGGAGCACAAAATGACGTGTCTGAGTGGGACACGAAGGTCATGGGTGACGAGCATCTCGAGTAGATCATCAATGAGGAGTTGGTTTCAAGAAACTGACTGGTCTTGCGCTCCCAAATTAAAAGTCATGGTAACGCGCTGAAAATGATCAAGGAAAAGAGTAGGAAAATAAATAATAATCAAATGGTCTAAATTGACCCGAAGTTCAGCGAAGCAGAAAGAGCACAAGGGAACAAGTTTGGAGGGGACACTATATACCGTCATGAAGGTAATCATGTCCACTCCAAAACTCGTGAAGAAGATTTCCAGAGTTGAACATCCCTGACACTCCAAATATCAAAGGCATGGAAAAGTACACTTACGGAAAAAAATACAGAATAAATTATTTATCGAAACCAATTAATCAGGAAATAAAATAAAATAAAAAAAATCAGCCCGAAATTCAGGGTGCTAACATCCTACCCACCTTATAAAAATTTCGTCCTCGAAATTAAAATGTCCCTACTCCCTCTAGGTCAAACCTCCAAAATCAAAGTCCCAGAACTTAAGAAATCATACCATCAAATAAAAGAACGGCATACAGGGTCATGGCATACGGTGACAGTGAAGTCTCATCTAGGTTTACTAGTCATGCTAACCAACGGTCATAGGGTATCAAACACACAAGCAATCCAGGGTACAAAAATAGAAAGATACAGAAACAACAACCATCAAAACTATAAGGTTGTCTACCACCCCATATGAAAACTGGTACTCATAAAAAAAATAAAGGAAGGTAACTACCAATCATCTGAAAAAAAATACTATCCCAAGAAAATCAAAATCACAAGTTGAAGAATTGAAAGTCACTTGTATTGAAATCCAATCACAATATATATACAGAGAGAGCGTTAGAGAGGGAAAACTAGCATCATGTGCATGGGGACATGTTCATACGGTTAGATAGTAGGCGTGTGTGTACGTGAATACATATGAAATTGTATATGAAAAATTGAGTTCCAAATCAACAGCTATCAAGTTACACTAATCATGGCATATTGGTTAACAATCTACAATACACAACCTATTTAATCATAACATGCATGGCTAACCATTTATATATATAAGAAGGTAGAGAATTAGTTATTTATCTATATACATTATAACATGGATGTATAAACGCTATATATATCTATATAGATACATGATCATAACATAGAGGGGAAGGGTAAGGTTAAATGACAGTATATAATATGTTAGAGTGTGTGTGTGTGTCCTTGTACAGGGTTATAACTTAGTATTGAAAGGTTAAATCCAGTTTTAGTTCAGCATTTACATACAAAATCTAAAAATAAGCTAACATTTAAACAAGTGTAATATTAACATGTTACAGTGATGTAAACATAACTAATAACATAAAATTTTCATTTAAATTACGAATTTAAACATGGAAAAGTAGAGGACCAAAAATATTGGTTATGAAAATTTGGACATCAACAACATATCAATATGTATCTAGATATGTGGAAAATCAAGTGTAGCATGCATATGTGTTAGGCAAAGTGTTTGCTATATATATTCATATACATATTCTCATGTTCCAATAAAAATTAATTCTACGTTAAGACTAAAATTTAGATTCCTACCAAGATTGCAAGCAGGGATTGACGAAATCAAGACAGTTTTATTATTATCTAATACAAGATTAATAGCAAGAAGGAATTAACGATAAAATCTGTTTTGCTTATCTGATTAAGGAAGAACCATTTTGAAACCCAGCGCTAAATTATCAAATCCAAGATAAAATCTAGCAAAATCATCGATTCATTGTATTATGAAAACTTCTAGCAAGGAATTTCACAAGGTTTATAAACCAACTAAACTTACTCCTGAGTTAAATAATAGGAAACTAGACAAAACAACAAATAATATATATTTTTTTGAATGACTGAAACAAAAGTAGAGAAAACATGTTCAAAATTATTTAAGGTGCAATCCGATAATCATATGCGTCTATCCAAAATTATGGTACTCTAAATCCTCGTCATACTAGTAAGCAAGGCTACGATAATCACAGAGCCCTTGACTTATGCACATATCTCTAGAATCATGGTATTTAACATTTTTGCGATGCCGCATGCTTGGCTGCGAAAACCTTAAATTCCCACACCCGAGAAATATATCCAGAGTCAGACTATATGTCCTCACCATGCTGGCTAATGTGACTATAGAAGACTAGATTCCATAACATAGATGACCTAGCCCATATAATTTCATCTTGCCAAAAATTTAATTAAATCAATAATGAATACTCAAAAATCAAATCAAATTTATTAGCGAACATCAAAATTCAAAAATGAACAAAATCTATCAAAATACAAACTCGAATGCAACAACTATTATCAAAATTCAAAATTCGAAAATCTTCCATCAAAATTAATAAATACAAACTCAAATTCAACAATAATCCATTAAAATCAAATTCAACAACAGAAAATAAAGATAAAACAAATCAAGGGAAAAAGAGTTTTCAAATCGAAGTTAAATAAGATTCTCCAGGGTCGTCCCGGGAATCTCTCATGGGTTCCTAACTGTGATTGAGTACCTTCAAAATATATCCTAATCCTACCGCAGGCTGTAGTGGTACTCTAATTCGAATACCACTACACTTTAAGTCTCGACCTGCATGGGCTACCACTAAAAATGTGTCACGACCCTCACCCTAGAGTTAGGGCACGAGAACGTAACAACGCCCAGCCTACGTCACAGTGTCGGCGGTAGAACGCTGTCCTAGATCTCAATGCATCTAACAGTATAAGACTAAACAGTTTATACTCCCCGAATAGGGGTGACATAGCAGATACAAACTCAATCACATCTAAGGTAGAGCATGATAAGGATAGATAAAACATAAAATCCAAAAGAGATACAGGAGATAGAAGTCTAAGTGTCTAAGATACATGAACCCAAAAATACATCTTAAAACTCAATAAAGATACAGTAATCCACAAAGTAAATACAACTCCAGACAAAATAAAATAACTACCTAAACAACCTCTACTGTGTCTCCTCTAGGCTAGCAGGCAATCCCCAAGCTATCTGTAAAATTTATCAACAGGTCCAGTCAGGACTGGAGCGAGCACAAAACATCTCACGCAGTTCATATCGAGTTAGGAAATATAAAGCATGCAATAGAGTAAAGTACATGAAACGCTGAAAGAAGAATTTATAGAAAACAGTAGAGATTTAATAACAGGAAATATCTAAATATGATAAGTAAGAACTGTAAGGAACATGTGATTTAGAGTATAATCTGGTTATGTAAACGGGCTAGGAAAATGTAATGGTAACTCCATTGTACGTGGGTGTACAATAGACATATACAATAGTTATACAATAGGATTTGAGTACATAACCAATTCTACTCCCCCTTCCCAATCAATACACAAGGATCTACTCCAGTTACGTTATCTTATACAATAGTGTACAATGTTATACAATAGATGTACAATGTTATACAATAGTATACAATGGTCTATCCCTGGGGCTCATGTGATAATGAGAGTACAATATGCACAATGAGTATACAAGGATATGGGTATTCAATAAATACAATATGGAAGTGAAACGTACGTCACAATATGTACTTAGTGAATACAAGGAGATAACATCTCAAAAGAAGATCCATATAGTACCAATCCGTGATAACAGTCGTGTCAGCATCAAGTACAGTAATCTAGAGCAAGAATGTAAATCCATACAAGTATGAAACGGTCAGAGAATGTACTCGCCTCGATAACCTGAACAGCTGATAAGTATAGGAGGTCCCACTGAAGCCACAGAGTCCTATTTAAAGCAACACAGGTTACAAGGTGTTCAAGTTGTAATAAATGAATCTCTATAATCAATCTACATTATTCTAGGTTCTTCTAAGTCAAAACAACTCTAGGTCGACTCCGGTCAATAATCTAGTCAAACTAGGTCAAGTGTTGACTTACAGTTAACTTTGGGTCAACTGGTCAACTCTGGTCAAACTGGGTCAATTCTAGTCTAATATAAAGTGTACTTCGTTATTTGTACGTCGAAACTTACGACACGCAAATCGAGATAAGAAGATTATCGGTAAGGTTGATAATCTTGTTATAGTGATTCATGTATCCAACTTGTCAATTTCAGCGATGTGAGATCACTGGAATTGGCTGATCTCAGTTTCGTTGTACGAATCCCGAAATACGAACATTATATGAATTAATTATTAATTAATTATAAAAAGGTTAAACTCAGAGAAATTATAAACAAACATTGGCGGACGATGAAATGAACATCGCCAACGTGTCCAGAATGGTCAAATTAGCTAGGATAGCCTACCCAACGGTCCAATTTGGACACAAGGGCAAAAAAGAAATTTCGGGTCAAGACGGTGTCCGTGTCGGAGCCGTTTTGCACCGAAAAACGTGCAAGAAAACAAGTCTACAAAATATAACAAATTATATGTCCACGAAACCAGAATGTCGATACGAACCCAATGGTATCTCCAGAATTGGATTCCGTTGATCCGATCTCGATTTGGTCCGTTGACCAGAACTTGGAATTCCGGTTTGCACGGAAATGCGTGTCGGAGCCAAAGTCCTCAAAACTCAGCAAACTACCTGTCAACGAGTCCAGAATGATGATACGATCTCAACGGTATATCCGAAATTGGATTCCGATGAATCGATCTCAAAATGACCCGTTGACCCGGATATTGGTATCTGACTTGCACCGAAATGCATGCCAGACCCAATGTCCACCAAAACCTAGCAAATTATATGTCAACGAGTCCAGAATGACGATACGAACTCAACGGTATATCCGAAATTGGATTCCAATGAGCCGGCGTCAAAAAGTCCCGTTGACCCAGAAAGTGGGACCCGCTTTGCACCGAAATGCGTGCCCGGGCCCATATTCTCCAAATCTAACAAATTTTATATAAAAACATGCCAGAACGACGCCACAAGTCTAATGGTGGTGTCAGAAATGAAATCTGGAGTCCCGTGTTCAAAAATGGAATTTTACAAGTTAGAAATTACGAATTCGGACGGCCAACTTTGTCGTCGAATTCAACCAATCAAACAAGCTCACAATGAAACGAAACTGGAGGGGTAGTAAGAGGGTTATACCAGCTTCGCACCGGAACTGGTAGCACGCCAAACGGAGCTGCGGTGGAGGAGATACAAGCTGACGAAGTTGGCCCCGCAAAACTGTCCAAATTTAATACAATTTAAACGGTCAACTTGGTGGCCGGTTTTCATGTATCAAACAATAAAAATAACGGACAAAAATTGACAGGGATGAAGGTGGATATACCGAGATTGCGACGGAGCAAAGAAATCATCGATCCAACGGTCGGATCTTCGGAAAAATATGTGCGAAGTCGCTGCGACGGAGCGTCAAAACGAACTCGATCCCGCGCGCGTCACGACGGGAAGTCGTTCAAAATGCACGAATCGCCTCGACGGCGCGTCCCGGAGGACATTGGCCGCCAGGGGAAGGCGGGCCTGAGTTCGCCCAGTGGGGGGACCACCACGGCGGGGAGTCGTCGGCCCACGGCGGCGCGTGGCGGCGCCAGCGCTCGCGCGCGCGCGCTACAGCGTACGCTGCCTCTGCTGGTGGTGGCGACAGCGCTGTGCGCTGCTCGTGGCGGCGCAGCGGCGACGAGCAGCGGCGGGGACGGCGAGGTGGCGGGGCTGCTACGGTGGTGATGGCCGTTGTGGTCGGTCGGAGAGGATGATAATGGTGGTGATGGTGGCGGCTTGGTGTGATGAAGATGAGGAGGAAGAAGGAGAATGGAGGAGGAGGAGTTGGAGGAGAGAGGGAGGAGGAGGATGGTCGGGCGTCGGCCAGGCTGGCCGGGGGTGGAGGTGGTCGACGCATGGAGGAGTTTGTATGGGAGGAGTTCGGGTTAAAGAGGTGGCTGTAATTGCTGTTGTTGTTAGTCTTTGTGTAGGTGAAAATAGAAAGGAGAGAGAAAGAGATAAGGATAGAAATTAATGACAAGGAGAGAGAGAAAAGTTGCTTCCTTGAATTTAGGGCCGGCACCTTACATGGGTGTTAGCTGTTGAATGTGAGGGGAAAAATAGATGGTTGGGATTAATTGAAGGAAATCAAAGGCTAGGAATTAAATAGAGGAAAATTGGTCATTCCAATAGGGATAAAATAAATAGAAATTTCTATTAAATATAGAAAAATATGTAGAAGAGTACTAATATTTTTTGGGCAAGAATTATGAGGGTGTCATGATGGAGAAAATCATGGAGCTGGACTGGACTCGGTGGAGCCGGATTGGATCAAAACTGGACATTGTGCGAAAATCGAATTAAAATTAGGAATCGATGATCATGGACAAATAAGTAGCACATGGGGATTCCAATAAATGGGACACAAGTGGCGGACGGATAGTAGGCTCAATATGGGCCATGTCCATAATTGGGGCGGGCAGGTTTTGGTCGACAGGGGACCCACAAATCAAGTTGGAAGATAAATGTGACGCCGTGGAGTAAAATAAAATTGGGTCACGTGTCGGAAAAGTTGTGCGAATCAAATGGAGCACAAAATGACGTGTCTGAGTGGGAAACGAAGGTCATGGGTGACGAGCGTCTCGATTAGATTATCAATGAGGAGTTGGTTTCAAGAAACTGACTGGTCTTGCGCTCCCAAATTAAAAGTCATGGTAACGCGCTGAAAATGATCAAGGAAAAGAGTGGAAAAATAAATAATAATCAAATGGTCTAAATTGACCCGAAGTTCAGCGAAGCCGAAAGAGCACAAGGGAACAAGTTTGGATGGGACACTATATACCGTCATGAAGGTAATCATGTCCACTCCAAAACTCGTGAAGAAGATTTCCAGAGTTGAACATCCCTGACACTCCAAATATCAAAGGCATGGGAAAGTACACTTAAGGAAAAAAATACAGAATAAATTATTTATCGAAACCAATTAATCAGGAAATAAAATAAAATGAAAAAAAAAATCAGCCCAAAATTCAGGGTGCTAACAGTCTCAGATATAATATATGATCTAACATTGTAAATTAATCTTCTAAAATTAGTAAAAACATAATTAAAACTCAGGAATCATTCGATAGAACCTAGTATCAGATAATTTGGGGAAAACACAAATTGGAATTCGAATCTCAGTTAATTATCCAATTAATGGGTTGGTAAATGATAGTGCACATGTGTATGTGTCATGTAGGGTGTCTATGTCCAACAAAGTGGACATAAACGTGTCCAATACAAATCTAACACACAAGCAACACTAAATAGTGCACTGTCTCGTGCACGAGTTCACCACGTTCATGGACAGGACACACGACACCAATGACCTCGTGCTCGTGTCAGAGGGTAGAGGGGGTGTAGTGCTACGTGTCCAGTAGCCTGACACAAGTGCACGACATATCCTGTGCGGACACGAGATCCGTATCAGGTGTGAGTTTTCGCGTGTGTGTGTTCAGTATAAAATCGATGCGATGGCTAGAACGTGTCTGACACAACACGATGTAACTGACACTTGGGGGATGTAGTATCAGTCACGTGTCCTAGCCACACACCAAGTATCGTGTCCCCAAGTGACACAAATACTTCACACTGCCTTACGGGTAGCAGGACACTGGCCGAACCCTCGTACGACGTGTTCTGTTGCTCGTGGACACTACACGGACACGAAAACACTCTCAGTCTGACACGAAATCAAGGTACACCTATAAGTCTACAAAATTGTTCAAATATATTTCAAAAATAGCAAAATAAATTCCATTGTGGCATTCTAACAAACACTTACAAATAGAAAATGATACGTGTCCGATACGGACACGAAACCAATGCAAAACTTCACCAAACACACACCACAGCTAGGGGACACCTAGATCTAGGCTATCATGCAAAGAAATCAAGATTAAATGATAGTTTGAGGTATTTACCTATATAGTATCAATCACAAGGAAAAAGTCCCAAATAGGAAGATTCCTCTTACAAGTCAAAAGCTCCAAATTGTATCAAATCTGAGATTTCTCTCCATGAACAGCAAGTAGAGTATAGTTAGGTTCTAATGCAAGAGACTAGGGTCAAAAATAAATTAAAATGAAAGAGTTATGGATTGAAGAAGAAAGACCAATACCTCTTTCTTGCCAAAAGTTATTGTGATGCAAAAGAGGCAAGAACTAGGAAAGGACATTAAATTGGGGGATTCCCTAGGGGGCCGGCCATGTAAGAAAGGAATTAGGGTTAGGGTTATGACTAATGGGCTTGGGCCAAGTTTCAATGCTAAATGAATCAATTCCTAAGTCAAAAACCCATGCACTAAATCATTTATTCTCTATATGAAACTTGATTCAAAATAACTCGACTTAGGTTGACTTAAGTTAGACTAGGGTCCCACCATGCTAATCAAGTCACCATAGCTAAAGTCAACATCTAGGTTAGTCCCTATAGTCTCAACTAGCAAAGGTCAAAAATAATAACCATCACTCTAATAATTCAAATTAAATTCGAAAGTTCAAAATGACCAAAATACCCTCAAGCTAAAATATTGCAATTAGTCATCCTAATCACATGGTTAGGTCCCCATGGTCATGGTTAGTCTCTAGGTCATGCAGTCTCTAGGGTTTCACTAGCAAAACTCCAAATCACCAATTACCAATAAAAATAGTTTTAAAATAATTAAAAATTACCAAAAATCATATCATGATTTAAATAACATTATTAAATAATAAAAAATACAAAAGTTCAAAATTATTCTCATTTTAGAAAATTGGGTGTTACAATGAGAGATTTTTCTATGTTTATCAGAATCATCATCCACCTCTAAGGTGCCCTCTTCATAATCATCATTACCTTCCTCATTTTCTCCTGTTGGGCACTTCTCTTGGTCTGCGATTATGTGTCCTATACCTCTCTTTGCTTATAGTTTCCAACAAGAGTTTTTGAAAACATGAAGGATTTTTGATTGCGGGGTCAAGTAATTTTTGCAAACAGTACTCCTGCTATAACTTGGCAAAAGAAAGAGGAGCCGAATTTGAAGAGATAGATATAAACAAGCTACCTCTCATCAACAATTGTACAGAAAAATAAATACTTGGAAGTTGTTGATGATTATGTGTCTGTATTTCACTGACTTAAAAGTTACAGGTCAATACTTGTCATGCACTTGACATAAAAAAACTTTGTGTTCTTCTTTCCCTTCCATTTTGTTTTATAGCTTCATACTTGATTTATGTAAGCTGCACTTATTTTATAGCAACATAATGTGTATGTTAGAATTGTCTTATGTAAATTGTATTATCATAATGAATTGTCTTGTTTATAATGAATTGTCTAGTGTTATTTACTTGTCACTTGGAAGTTGGTTGAATATAGATTCATAGCAAATATTATTAAAATTAATTTTTTTTCAAAAATATAGTTGTCTGTAACGGTTATATCCATTACAAAAGTGTAAAATTATTAACGGAAAAGAACATTTTATGACGGTTATAGCTGTTACAAAAATAAATTTTGCCACGGTAATAACCGTGACGAAAATAAAATTCGTAACTGTTATTACCGTTACAAGAACCGTTACAAAATTAGTCACGACCAATTTGTCACGGTTATTACCGTGATAAAAATTATTTGTCACGATAAAAATCGTTGGCAATCATCTATTTTGGTGTAGTGATGATATATAATGATTGTGCTTCTTGATTGCAGAGGGTCCTATAGGGACAATGACTATAGCTCCATTGGCATCTACATCATTCAACTTTAGCTCAACTATTGCTCCTTTGTATATGGGAATTCATGCTGCGGAAGGAAGCTCTTCGAGGATGCCCGTACCGGGAACTCCTAGTGCACAATTCGTGATTCCATCTTCTTCTGCAGAAGGAGGGATTTGGGCCAAAGTGGCGACTCCTGGTGTATCGGCGATGACAAATATCATCGTCGAGACATATACCAGTGCTTTCTTTACTTCCTTGGGAACTCTTGTTCAGAAGGTCTTGGAGAAAGGCCATCCTTATGTTGCAGTAAGGAGAATTGCCACTTTTATCATTGAAGCTATCCGTAATATTGGCGATCTGGACATGGTTAGCTTCTTGGAACATATGTTGGATGCACTCGAGGAGCCAACCACGAACTACCAAGATCTGACAATAGGTAATATCCAGGTACTTGTAGATGCCAAGTATGAGGTGATGGCTCGCGAGTGGTTGCTTTCTTAACACGATCTGCAGAGTTGGAGTCTAGCATTATCGAGACAGCTTCTTTTATTGAGCGTTACAAGACTGAAGCCGCAGAGAAAGAGAAGGAAGCATCTGAATTCCAAACTCGTCTTCAAGAGTT
This sequence comes from Iris pallida, assembly GCA_029216955.1. Classification (NCBI taxonomy): domain Eukaryota; kingdom Viridiplantae; phylum Streptophyta; class Magnoliopsida; order Asparagales; family Iridaceae; genus Iris; species Iris pallida. The sequence goes on from JANAVB010008341.1 coordinate 27,818, forward strand.
GGAAGCTAAGATGACCAATCTTCGCGTTGACACTTAAGGCAGCCAAAAGACGTGAAGAAGAAGTACTTGAAATGCATCAAGTTGCCGCAAGCGTTTGGATGATCTGAGAAGACAGCGAGATGAATTCGTCCAAATTCAGGGTGCAGAAATGGAACGCCGAGTTAACTCCCTGCAACCTTTTGACCCAGAGTCTGGGAGAGCTTTGGCCAGGCAAAGGGTGTTTGATTCTAGAGCAAAGAGAGCTGACTCTCTGAAGAAGCTGATAACTGATCATAGCACTCAGCCTCCCAAATGAAGCTATATGATTGTGACAACTTTTTTTTTGCTAAATGTAATAATTTGACGTTTTTACTCGTCATTGGATAAAGATTGATAATTTTTGTGCCTCTATTACTTATTGTGTATCTGTTTGAGACACAAGTAATAGATAGGAATAAGAAAAATGTTCAGAGGTACTGGACATGACATATCTCTTAAAAATAATAATACTTATTATATCTGTAACCCCTCTTCCAAGAATTTTAAAAATATTTTTTATTATTTATTTGAACTAAAAGGAGAAATTTTGTAATTTATAAATAAATTTAATTAAATAGTTATTACAATAGAATACTTTAGTCATGGTTAGGTTTTGGAGTACAATATGACTAGAAATCGTGGCACAGATAGTGCAGTGGCATGCCTTGGCTATTGTATTAGCCATGGTAGGGAAGGCCGAGCCATAGGTGTGTTCTAACTAGGAAAACTAGGCCAAGTTGTGCATGACCTCAATAAATAATTTAATTAGTTATTAATCAGATTATTAATTTTAGGGGACCCGATTGTACCAAACTAGCAAAAATTGGACCCGAACCGAACCCGAGCCCATGTAGTTATGTAGTACGTCCAATGATGTCAATAGAGTTATTTATTGTGTAAATATAGTTAGTGTATTCACTTTAGTGGTTATTTTTATAAATTAGGGTTATATAATATATATATATGTAATTACTATAAAAATTTATATTTTGTTTTGAGTATATAATAACACTTTCAAAAAAATGTCTTTTAGGTTATTGGTATATTTTTTTGGCTATAAATACGTGTGTAAAAAGGGGTGTATACTTAATTTAAGCTTTTTATATATACATAACCATATAATTTATTAATATAAAATTTTATTAAATGGAATTAATGAAAATATGTTAACTAGTTGATTATTTCATATTTCTATATTTTGTATGTATTACATGTATGTCTATATGCATATAAATGTATATATACATATGTATATACAAATAACAATTGATCATAATGATATAAGAAAAGAAAAGAAAAAAGAAAATTAAATATTAATAAAAAGTTCCCCACAGACCCAAAGGGCCATCAGCTCGACCTCTTGTAGTATACAGCAAACAAGCCCAAAATTTTCGTATGAAACCCGACCCCCCTTGTGTCACAGCCGAACACAACCTATATAGAACGAGAGAGGGGGAGGGGAATTCATGAAAACCCAACCCTAATCCCTGCCACTATCCCACGGCCCTTTCCCACCCATGGCACCGTCGCATGCAGCCACAGGCCGGTCACAACCACGCAAGAGCGCACAAATTCAACAGCAGCAGTAGCAATAGTCTGCGAAGGGGCTGACTTCGCAGCGCATTTTCTCGACGTGCGATTGATCGTTTTGCGATCCGTCTCTTCAGGTGTGTTAACAACCTATACGCCTCTAAACCCCTTCAAATATTTCGAATTAAAATGCCCTAAATTTTCTGAGGGATAGCCGCCAAAATTGGTTACTAATTGTTCGAAAAAACAGAACAATTTATAGTCTAACACCCTGTATTGGTAGGCAGATAACTGCCATGTTATAGGAGATTCAGGCAATCTACTTAAACATATTCGTAGCCTATATAACCATGTTTAAAACCCCTTAAATAGATTAATTTGTTCTGTAGTATATTGCTATTAAAATAGTTCTAAAAATCAAAGTAAAACAACTTTAAAACTAAAAGATTTTTGCAAAAATCTCCAATACGGTGTTTACCCCGACAAATCGGGCGACATGGTCGCAACCCGTGAGCATCAAAAGATGCGTACGGATGTTAAGAACGTGTAGGATTTGACGAAACTCGATTTTGCTGTGTGTGCGCGACGAATTCGATGCGTATCCGTCAAGATACCTCGTATTGGCCCTTTTGTAAACTAGTCCATAACTTTGTGCACGTTCGTTATCTCGAGACAAAACTTGGGCAACAGGACCGTGTTATTTTTTGGTCATAAGTGCCAAGTTTGGTCTGGTTCTGAGAAGGTCGGTTGGAACGCTATTTTGGCGGGCCCCCGACCCAATCTAACGAGCGAATTTGTGCATGGCCCGCCGGAATCCAACCTTGGACATACGGTTGGGTTTGTCTCGTCAAACTGGACCCGTAAATATATAGTTTCTTCAATTTAGAGACCGTAGGCACTGGCATACTTCTCGATGCAAAATGGATCCAACGACGGACATTTTTTTGGCCAAAAATTACTGTTTTGTCCCTGTGTCCAGAATTGGACTTATGAGTAGGCTATCCTAGCTAATTTGACTATTCTGAACATGTTGGTAATATTTGTTTCAGCCTTCGGACACTATTGTGAGAGTTTGACTTTTGTAGCTCGTCGATTGATATGATAGTGTTGGTTTCACGTGCTACCATCAGGCAAGTATACCTTGCCTTCCTCTACAGCTTATTTACATGCTTATCGTCTTTCTTTGTATATGTCATCATTTAGTTCTTTGGTTGATTTGGTTTATAAGCTTTTCTTCGTATCAAGTATATTAGTTTAATTGTCTCGTTTATATTACCGTCATTGTTCATGACTTGATATTGTAGTCATACCAGATATGTCCTCATATGTACCTTGACTGAGTTGTGTCGTATTGTAGGACAAGTGCGTTATAACTGAACTACTATTTCCTTCTTTCGATTTTCTCAACCTACGAGTTCACACTCGGGGCGATGGTTGACTGTTTGCACCTGCGAGTCCACACTCGGGGCGAGGGTTAGTGCTTTGTTCAAACTTGCGAGTCCACACTTGGGGCGAGGGTTTGGTATCCGTTGATCTCTTATTCACCGTGTTCTTCCAGCAGTTCATTTATGCGTAGTTGTTCCCGTATCCATGTTCATAGTTACTTATCATATTCTGTCTTTTTCTTACTTATTTCTTATGCATGATAAACTGTTAGATAGCATATTTTATGTATCTTGCTAGTCCCTTGAGGACCTGATGATCTCTTCAGGTAGATGATTGCACAGAGTTAGTTAGATGATCATGTCGGTGGTTGATTATTTCAGATTTAGGTATCTTTCGTGGTTACACAATTACATCTGTCATTTATACTTTGCTTGTTAGCTTAGTTTTCTAGACTTATGTTATTTCTTTGGAGTCTAATCGGACATATATGCTAGTGGGCTGCAAACCATGAACCATAATATTCATTCTTATTTATATTCATCTTGTGGATTGATATATAGTTTTGCCTTGCCATGATTAGGCATATTACCATAGTCTAGACAGTATATACGTATTCGAGTTGGGCTGGAGTTCGCTTGATATGTAGCTGGCTTGCACACACACTTGTATCCCGAAAAGCGGGTACAGGATGTGACAAGTTTTTTTGGTGGCCTATGCAGGTCAGAGCATATTGTATCGGTTACGTAACTGTACTGATACGAGCCTGCGAATATGATTAAACCCTTAGAAATCTTAATCCACACTGGCTTGAAAATTCTCTGCCATCTTTGAAACTTCGTATTTGCTCTCGATTATTCTTCCTTGCCTTCTTATACCATTGATTCTCGTCCCTTCCTATTTTGGAGTGGCGAATGATTGTGTTATCTAGAATTTATCAGAAATTCTTAAGTTATAGTGTAAGTTAGTTGATTATTAAATTTTTGTTGCTTAAATGGATATTAGGGAATTAGCGATACCATATGTCATAGATACCTATTGGTAGTAATTTTTGCAACTAGTGTTCAAGGTTATAAAAATGTTATGACATCATGTGTTTGAAGGGGTAGTGTGATCAAAGGTGGGTAAAAAGTTAAGGTAAATTTTTGTGATATTGGATTATGATAAATAGAGGGGAAAAAGATATAGTAGTAGATTTTGTAAGAGGTATATTAAAAAAGATTTGAGGAGAAGTAGATTTTTATTTAGAAATTGAGGAAGTTTTTTTATACTCTTGTGTTTGGAATATAATGGTTAGATATAGGGTGGAGAGAAGTTCTCTAAGGTTAACAGGTTATTTGAGGAACATGTTAGTAATAAATTTTATAATTTTGAGAATATTTATGATTGGAGTTTAATTTTAAAATTTCGAAGAGTTCAATTTTTAAGGAGTTTAAATTTTTTAAAACTTTGAGAAATTTGACTTTGGAATGGATGAAATTTTGAGGATAAAATTATTTTAAGGTGGGTAGATTTGTAACCCGTCTTCCCAGAATTTTGGAAATAGTTTTTTTATTATTTATTCGAACTAAAAGGTAAATTTTTGTAATTTGTAAATGAATTTAATTAAATAGTTATTACGATAGAATGTTTTAGTCATTGTTAGGTTTTGAAGTACAAGATGACTAGAAATCGTGGCACGAATAGTGAGTGGTATGCCTTGGCTATTGTATTAGCCATGGTAGGGAAGGCCGAGCCATAGGTGTGTTCTAACTAAAAAATAGGCCAAGTTGTGACATGACCTCCATAAATAATTTAATTAGTTATTAATCAGATTATTAACTTTAGGGGACCCGGTTGTACCAAACTAGCAAAAACTGGACCCAAACCGAACCCGAGCCTATGTAGTTATATAGTACGTCCAATGCCATACTCTATTCGCGACTTCAATGAATTCGAGATAGTGCTTCACCGAGGAGCAACTTATGCGAACTTGGCCGTGCCAAGACTTTCCCTTAAACTCAAGTGCCTCTAGACCAATTCTCGTGCCAACGATTCAAGTGCCAAAGACGGCAAGGGGACGACTCGTGCTGGTCGTGCCGCTAGACTTGATTTGTACCTTAAGACCTTGCTTAGACTTGTTCGTGCTTCAAGATTGAGGCCGTGCCTTGCTATCAAGACTTATCCATGCTACCGCCTTGTGGCCTTCCTGTTCGACTCATAAACCAACTTAGACAAGACTTGTCAAACATAGGGTCGACTTCATGAACATCCCGATGCCACCTATTGTGCCAAGCACGGTGCCTATGCTGCAGCCCAATCTTAGGCCCAGGCATTGTGTTACCGACTAGACCTGCATTCAAGTTCTAGACCCAATCCAAAGACATACACTCGGTTTGCCGCTATTTTGCCGACCCATCTACATGAGTGGTCACTAGCAATGTCAAGCTATCTTGGATCTCGGCTCGGGGATATCGGCTCGTCCCTACACGGGTAGCTAGCCCGGAGGCGCCGAAGTCTCCCATGTGGTTATCCAGTATCCTACTTGAGCCTCACTCGCTTCTTTCGGGCCGACGTGATCCCGGTGCCCCGACGATCACTCGAAAAGACCTAACATTGTCGACAAGTTGTCCAATGACCATGCAAGACTCAACTCGATCTACCAATCCTTCCTTAACATGACTATGCTTTCCTTTTTTCTATCGACTCCCAAGTAGCGGGATCGATCTCGTGCACTTCCTTATCAAGACTTTTAGCGAGACTCCCAAGTAGCGGGACCAATCTCGTGTACTTCCTTATCAAGACTTTAACGAGGCTCCCAAGTAGTGGGACCGATCTCGGCGATAACCAGTCGCGTGGACTTCCTTTGTCCGTTGCATACTCTTTACTAAATCTATCGTAGCTTGTGCCTTAGACATACCTGGTTATATAGGCGATGCTATCGCTCAAGTCATATACTTTATACGACGAGCCTTGTTCTCAAGGGACTACGCGACTTGACAACCGCAGATATAATGGGACAGTGCTAGAAATGGCTTCGATAGCCCATTACAACACTTATCTAACTTATTCGGACAACGACTCGACGAGCAAAGGCTACGCCGAGCTACGCATCGAGAGGACGGGCCATACACGCATTCGACTTGAACAACCAAGTTCTCGGGTGCCTAGACTTAAGCCAACAGCCGTACAAGATGACTTAACTCGCAGGACGTGCGAAGGCTATGCCAAGCCTTAGACGACGGGACCGTGCATGCATTTTCAAGCATTCACGCAGTCGACGCCTATGACTTAGGCTGATACAAGTGTTGGGGCAAAACGACGGGACTGTGTATACTTTATCAAGCATTCAAGCGGACGACACCTACGACTTAGGCCAATTCGAGCGTTGGGACAATACGATGGGACCGTGCATGCTTTGTCAAGCATTTACGCAGGCGACGCCTATGACTTGGGCTCATTCGAGTGTCAGGGCAACTTAGCAACTTAGGCCAAGTTCCTTCTCCCAAGCCACGTGACGAAGGATCGAGTGTCATTTGAAAGCACGCTGAGCCAACTTCTAAGCAGACCGTGGGACCATTTTCCATGTTCTAAGACATTCTGACCTGTCGGGATTATTCCCTTAGCTATGTGCATTTGTAGCTTTTATATTAGCCTACTTGTGCAAGTTAAAAACATGTGTGTTATTAAGTGAAGGCTAAGATGAGGCAAGTTCACTGAAACTACCCCACATGAGCGAGGAGTCGCCTCGACCGAGCGAGCCTTCGAGTAGCCGTTGCAAGGCTAAGACTGAACGCCGTCGGCATTTCGATTCATTCGATTGACTTTGCGGGACGGGACACTACATCATACACCACTCAGAACAAGTCTCGTCCTTGAGACTTTCCTGAAGGCAAGCCATCCTACCATTTCTATGGCCAAGACTTAATCGTACACACTCCGCCTGTACGTTTCTTCGATTCCAAGCCACGCTCGCACGACTATCAATCCTTTCCTTTAACTCGATTTCAAGTTCTCGACACTCTTCCATTCCTCAAGACTTGCATGAACTCAACGTATAACTTGGTTAGATCGTACACACATTCCAGGCGTCCCTAAAATATATGTATTCAGCCAAGCCGCATGATAGAGAATTCATCGTTCTCACTCGAATCGCGTCGGGCACATACTCAAGCGTCCTTGAAATATATGCATGTCAGCCGAATCTCGTGAGGGATATTCCTATATTCTGGATTTACTCTATCTATCCATACCAATCCTCAAGATCAATCTTTCGACTGTTAACTCTTGAAACAGGGCGTCTCGCCTAACTGCTAGGCCATTTCACCAGGCTAAGTCAATGTCAGGATTGGAATCATAGTTCTCCAACAATAATGCCAACACTGACCCCAATCCTAGGGTCAAACCAAGTCGATAGTATAGGATTTTCTACCCCAATCCTAGAGTCCACACTCGGGGTGAGGGTTAGTGCTTTGTTCAAACATGCGATTCCACACTCGGGACGAGGGTTTGGTATCCGTTAATCTCTTGTTCACCGTGTTCTTCCAGCAGTTCATTTATACGTAGTTGTTTTCGTATCCATGTTCATAGTTACTTATCACATTTTGTCGCTTTCCTACTTATTTCTTATGTCACACTCACTTTTTCTAATTAGGAGTATTTTAGTCATTGTGTACTAATTTGAATTTTTATTAATTTATTAATTAAATTAATTGATGAGTGGCTTTGATTGGTGTTTTGGTAGTAGAAGGTGGTATAACCTTAGTCAACCTTGATTAGAAGCCTAATAATATAATTAGAGACATAATTGGCTTTTTAGATTTTAATTTAGAGCTATTGTCCAATTAAGGAATCATTTAAATCATTTTTAAGTCATTTTTCATATAGTCTTTTTAGCCTTTTTGTCATTGGGCTTTTAAGCAACTTGAGGAGTGTTTGGCCCATGACCAAACCCTAACCCTAATCTCCATACCCCCTGGCCAGCCAAACAAAGCAGCCTCCCTCTCATTGTGAGAAAACCTAGTAGCCGTCACAAGTTCAAAAACCATACTTTTTTTTCCTTCTCCTCCAAAAGTCCATTTCTCTCATTTCTCACACAAATACTTCCAAACCAAGTGCATTGCGACCGTTGGGAGAAGAGGAACCTGCTAGAGACTTGCTAGCGAGGGATCGAAGGCATTGGACCGGAGTAAATCAGCATCGACGCGTTTGGAGACTTATTGCATTGAGATATTGACTCTCAAAAGGTAAACCCCTCTAAACACTTGTTATTTTCGATTTTTCTACGTAGATGCATCCATATAGGAACCCCAGACCTATGCAAGAAGTTTGGTAGGTTTTAGAATTCGTTTGATAGCTGTATCGGACACGTGTCGGTCCTATGGAACACGTGTTCGACGAAATGCCACTTAGAACTGAAAGTTGCTATTTTTTTATTTTGTTTTCACGAATTTATTGCTCTTTATATTTGAAATAACTTTCGTAAATACGGATCTTGATTCGACACGATTTCAGTGTCCGAATCGGACACGGACACGCGTGCGCGAGGCCCGTGCACGGCCCCATGCATGCCCTGCTGTCTGTACGTAATAACACGACACACAGGACTCCATTTTGCGTGAAATTTTATAGACGTGTGGGGGCAACCTCTGCCCACGTGCTCCTAAAATTTTATGACATTTCGTCAAGCGTGCGTAGAAAATTCCAACGCGCACGGTTCAACCAGCACTGTCCATGAGCCAGAATTTGCCGCTGACACAGCCTTTGTACGCGAATACGATGCGAGGATGACCCATTCTAGGAGCACGAGAATGAAGCCATAGACCTAGGCTACCCAGGGACCCAACCCCGAGACATGACGTGGCTCGCATCGCGAGCCACGGGGCTCGACATGCGCATACGAGGCCGCACGCGCTCACAGCCGTGCGTGTTTACGTGTCCTGCAACATCTGGACGCGACATGGTATCGTATCAGTGTATCCTAGACCTAGATCTACACCTTTGATGCGACATGATGCACGAGCACGAGGCTCCTCGTGTTGCGTGTGGCGTTCAATCGAGCGAAACACACGTACACATACACTTGTCAATACATGCGTATTCGGGTTTCTCCGATACGTACTCCGTAGACACGATACAGACACGGGTTCGACCCCATGAGTACCCGAGCACGTCACACACATAAACACCTTCGTATTTGCCAAGTTTTACGGGTTCTAGTTGAGTATTGCACCTTTTGAGCATTGAGTTGGGTTTTTGGGTTCGGTTGATATATATATATATTTTGAATTGATTTTGTTATAAATTAATTTATTCTGAGAATTAAATTAGATTTCTAAGTATATATTATGTTAATTAGATTCTGTTCTTGTTGGTATTAATCTCTATTTTTACTTTCAAGTGATACTACCATAGGTTATATATATAGTTCTTTATATATATATATATATATATATATATATATATATATATATATATATATATATATATATATATATATATATATATAGATATATTGTATGTATAATATGTATATCGATTTCAGTTCTGAAATTTATATTTGGTTAGTTAGTTTTTATTTTTATTGTATATAGATACTTGATTGTATTTATATATATACATGTGTCTATATAGATAGTTACTTATGTGTGTGTATATATATATATATATATATATATATATATATATATATATATATATATATATTTATATATATATATATATATATATATATATATATATATATATATATATATATATTTAATAAAAAATATATATATATATATATATATATTTAATAAAACCCCTCTCTTTATTAATCAAGGCTAAAAATGCCAAAGCCTGAAACGTATACAAGTCAAAAACTATACAAGTATACCACCAAAATGAACTAAGAGGGGGAGACTATAGGATCGCCCAGGATTAGGGTTGGAGAAAGGACCAGAATGTTGTCGGGCTGTGGGAACACAGAGTGCTCCGTTTGCGGCATTGGCGAAAGATTTCTCGGATGAGCTGGTCAGCTGAGTATTGGTGACCTTCGTATCTAGCCTTGTTGCGATTCTTCCAAATCGCCCATGTGGCAGCCGCTGCGATGATCTGGTGGCCGTGGGAGGCTCTACCCCAAGAGACCGCTAGATCGTGGAAGCGACCGCCCCCCGGCTCCATACTGTAGTGCTGGCTGAGGATCCTCCAGACCCTGTCTGGCAGGCTCCCTTGGCAGAAGATGTGGTCGATAGTCTCTATCTGACGATCTAAACAGCAATTGCAGGCAGATGCCAAGCTAATCCCTATGGTGTTGAGGATATCGTCCGTCGACAGTTTCTTCCTAATGACTCTCCACATGAGGAAGGACCATTTCTTGGGGATGCAGGAGTGCCAATAGTGATTGGTGCGCTGATGTGTCTGTCCCGATCCGCGGACGGCGAGTCTCGCCAACCTCACCGAGAATGCCCCGGAAGCCTCGAGCGTCCACCTCAGCACATCGGCCTCGCTGCCGATTTTTAATTCGCTCTCTTGAATGTTCTCCACCGTTTCGTTGCCAGCCCATTTACAAATCTTGTCCCAGTTACAGGCTTCACTAAAGTAGTTCCACAAGTCTTTGATCCTGCTTTCCGTCGGGATCTCCATGAGCCGCGGGATCAAGCTATCCCCAATCCATTTCTCCAGGAATGGATCCGACTCGCCGTCCCCCAATTGGAGTCTCACCTCTGGCTCGGCGAGGTCACGCCCACTAAGGATACACCGCCAAGCCGTTGAGGATCTGCTGTTGGATATGGCCTCTGAAGGATGGATATGCTCGAAGTACCTGTTCTTCATAAACCTGGTCCATAAATTCTTGTTCGTGCGGAGTTTCCACCACAGTTTTATCGAGAAAGCTTTAACGATGTATATATATATATATATATATTTATATATATATATATATATATATATATATATTTATATATATATATATATATATATATGTATATATATATATATATTGTTGACACAAAGTCACAGTCAACCAAATATTGACAATATTGACTAAATAATATCTGTAATAATTCAATACGACACACGACGTCTGCATTAAGCGCAAGACAGAAGACAGCTCAGCTTCCGTGTCTCAGTTGATTCGAGTCTGTATTTTACACTTTCTTTGAGTCTAGACTAATGTAATCTGAGTCATGCTGAGCTCTTGAAACTTAGACTATAGCCTACCCAAAAATCCCAAGCTCCACCAAACCAGAAATTCCCAAATGGTCCCCTTTGAACCACTCTGTGCTTTGGAGACAGAGTTCGGGCCGAACTCTGCCTCCACACAGAGTTCGGGCCGAACTCTGTCCCCTAGAAATCAGGAACCCTAATTTTAGGGTTAGCTGGTTGCTAGTTGTCCAACGGCCAAATATTTGAATTTTCCTACCCGAATTCTGGCCGAATTCTGTCTATAAAAACACTATAAATAGGGCATGAATTCTCTCATTCCAATCCATCCAATCTTCTCTTCTCTTCTCTCTTATAAGCTCAAATAAGCCATATCCTTCCCATCTACTAGCCACAAGCCTCCTAAGTCTCGAGTGCTCAGCATCTCTCAGTTAGGATTCTTGTGCAAGAGTCGAAGAAGTCGCTTGGACAATTCCAAGCAAATCGCCACTGCGATCCTCTGTTAGAAGTTGACGTGCTCTTCTGAAGTAAAGGCACGGGTTGTAAACTACTATTTCACAAATAGTGGATTTAATCCTGAGCTAGAGTTCTCAGGCCTGGACTAGTCCTCCACGAGGGAAACCAGGTTAAAATTGCTGTGTTTGCGTATGCTCTTTTGCTCTCTATTTATTTTCTGCACTTTACTCTGATTATTTATTATTGGTGAAAGAGTTATTTTTAATTGGCTATTTTTCTATATAAACTCTATTCACCCCCCTCTAGAGTTGCCAAACTGTTCTTCAATTGGTATCAGAGCTCTGTTCTCTTTACAAGGACTAACATCCTAAGAGCTGATCCATGGCAACCACACAATCCTTGATTTCCAATCATGATGAAGGTCAGTCCACTCATAGGCCTCCCCTATTTGATGGGACTAACTACACATATTGGAAAACAAGGATGAGCTTCTATCTTAAGTCTCTAGACTTTGACCTGTGGACTGTCGTCACTGACGGTTACAAAAAGCCCGCCAGGATAGTTGTCGATGGTGACCTCATTGAGAAACCACACGACAAATATTTTGTCGAGGAGAAGAAACAGGCAAGTCTAGATGCTAGGGCTATTAATGCTTTATTCTGTGCTATAGACAGGAATGAGTTCAACAGGGTCTCTACATGCACCACTGCTCATGAAGTATGGAGACTTCTAGAAGTGACGCATGAAGGAACCACACAGGTCAAGGAATCCAAAATAAGCCGTCTCACTCAAGAATACGAAGCCTTCAAGATGAAGCCAAATGAGACGATCACTCAAATGATCACAAGATTCCTCGACATCATCAATCCTCTATCCTCGCTTGGAAAGCAGTACTCAAACCATGAGAAGATTCGTAAGTTGCTCAGAGGGTTACCAAAGATTTGGAACCCTAAGGTGACTGCCATCATAGAAGGAAACGATCTCACAACAATGTCAATGGAGACCTTGATGGGTAAGCTCATGACTCACGAGCTTGACCTCAAGGACTTCGAAGAGCCTGCTCCGAAGACTAGGGAGATCGCACTCAAAGCTCATCAGCGAAGGGCTAATCACGATGAGACCGAAGAAGATAACTCGGATGATGAAGACCAAGCTCTCAAGGTTCGCAACTTCAGGAAATTCCTTCGCTTCAATCGAAGGAAGAAGGAATCACAAGAAGATGATGAAGAAGAGCCAACTTGTTACGGTTGCAAGAAGACTGGACATGTCTGAAAAGACTGCCCATTCCTGAAGAAGAGCAACCGCTATGAGAAGCCATACAAAAAGAACTCATCAAAGAAATATGCCAACACAGGCATTTGGCATGAAAGTGAAGCGAGTGACTCCGAGGAGGAAAAGGACTCTCCTCAAGATACAGCAAATGTGTGCCTAATGGCAACTTCCAACAAGGTATCTAACAAAACTCTAGATGACTTCTCTTTTGATGAACTTGGCGATGCTTTCACTGATTTACTCGATGATCACAAAAAGGTCATCGGTAAATACAAACATGCCAAGGACAAAATCAAAAGTCTTAAAGATGAGATACAAAGAATTTCTTTACTTCTTGATAATGTTAGAAACACGACACCCACAAATGACACTGATGAAGTATCCAAGCTTAAATTAGGCTTACATGATGCTGAAGCACGTATTGAGTAACAAACTCAAGAAATCACTACACTCAACACGTTGTTTGCTGAAGAAAAGAGTAGACACAAGATTTCCATGACTAAGATATATGGCTTAAATATTAAGGTTGATGAACTGCAAGCTGTTTCTAAAAGATTAGAAACCAAATTGGGTAAACAGGTTGTTCAAACCCAATCACATGGGCACAACACCACTCATGCTAGTCAACCACGTCATTCTCATGCAGCACATAACCATGCATTTATATACACAAACTTTCACAAACCACGTGCACGTAAGAATAATTCTCACTCAGTACACAATCATCATGCACAAAGACACAATCAACATCACTCCACACATAGGAATCATCATGCCATGCCATATAGACAAAATCATCATGCCATGCCATATAGACAAGATCATCATGCAATGCCATATAGACAAGATCATCATATGCCATATAGACAAAATCATCATGCTATGCCATATAGACAATATCAGCATGTCACACATCATAGACAATACCATCATGATATGCCTCATATACACCATCACCATGCCACTCATTCTATGCATAATCATCATCACCATGCTAACTCTTCACATCATGTTCATCCTCATCCTGTTGCTTATAGATATTATTCTCATGCTCCTAGTATAAATAAGAATGCTATCTGTACTTACTGTGGATCACATGGACACATCTCACCACAGTGCAAAGTTAGAAGACTTGTAGATAAAAAGATATATGCTTGGTTTCCAAAGACTAACTTTTTAGGACCCTCAAGAACTCGGGTACCAAAGGTCACATCTACTCTTGATGTAGGTGGACCTTCCCTCTTCAACTGAAAGTAAGTGGATTCTCGATAGTGGATGCTCACGACATATGACGGGAGACGCAAATCTTTTTGCATCACTATCGATGAAGAGAGAAGGATATGTATCCTTCGGTAACAATCTCAAAGGGCACATAATAGGTAATGGTATCATTGGTCATCCTCCTTCTCCTGTAATAAAGGATGTCTGCCTAGTGACCGAGTTAAAGCATAACCTGCTCAGCATTAGTCATCTTGCTGATCATGGATATGATATTAACTTTGGACAAAACAGTTGCTACATCTATGATAGGTCAACAGGAGACATTGCTTTTGAAGGAAAAAGAGAGGACAACATATATATTTTCTATCTTTCTATAAATACTAACAATACAGGTAGATGTCTATATGCCCACAAAGATGAACGACTACTTTGGCACCAGCGTCTTGGTCATGCCAACATGGATGCTATATCCAGGCTGTCTACCAAAAAGCTAGTGAGAGGATTGCCTGACATCACATTCAAAAAGGACACGGTATGTGCCGAATGTGAACTAAACAAGGCAACTAAATCCTTATTTCATTCCATCAACTCTGTAAGTACTACTAGACCCTTGCAACTACTTCATATGGATTTATTTGGTCCTAGTAGAATAGCTAGCCTTGGTGGCAAACTTTATGCATTTGTTATTGTTGATGATTTTTTGAGATTTACTTGGGTTTTCTTTCTCGCTAATAAGAGCGATGCTATTTCTGTTTTCAAAGTTTTTGTAAAGAAAGTTCAAAACGAAAAAGGCTACATGATTACTCGAATCCGAAGTGATCATGGAGGCGAATTCGTAAATTATGATTTTTGAAAATTTTTGTAATGCAAATGGTTTTGATCATAAATTTTCTTGTCCTAGAACTCCTCAACAAAATGGTATTGTGGAGCGAAAGAATAGAACTCTCGGCGATATGGCCAGAGTCATGTTGAATAAATTTTCACTTCCGAAATACTTTTGGGCAGAAGCTGTCAGTACAGCATGCCACATTTTGAATAGGGTGCTGATTCGTCCCATTACGAAAAAAATACCCTATGAGCTTTGGTTTGGGAGAACCCCCAATGTTTCTTATTTTAAAGTTTTTGGTTGTAGATGTTTTATCCTTAACACCAAAGACAACTTAGGCAAATTTGATGCCAAAGCTGACGATAGTATCTTTCTTGGTTATGCCGCCAAGAGTAAGGAATATAGAGTTTTTAATAAACGCTCACTTATTATGGAAGAGTCAACAAATGTGACTTTTGATGAAGATAACAGTACAGTAAGTACTCTTGATGATGACGTTGAGCCATCAACTTCTACTCCAATGAATACTTCAACCGAAACTGATTCTCTGGAGGGTTTGCCTAAGAAATTTTCTTTCAAACCTTCTCATCCAGAAAATTTAGTAATAGAAGAAGTTTCACGTGGAGTAACTACTAGATCATCACTAAGAGACTCCGTTGCTAGCACTGCCTTCATTTCACAAGTAGAGCCTAAAAATATTTCTGAAGCCTTTAATGATGAATTTTGGATTTCTGCTATGCAAGAAGAACTCAACCAATTCGAGAGAAGCCAAGTATGGAAACTCGTTCCTAAACCGGTTAATCACTCGATAATTGGTACTAAATGGGTTTTTAGAAACAAAGTAAATGAAGATGGTTCAGTCACACGTAACAAAGCTCGTCTAGTAGCTCAAGGATACAACCAAGAGGAAGGTATCGACTACGATGAGACGTATGCTCCTGTTGCTAGACTAGAATCCATTCGGATGCTTTGTGCCTTTGCTAATTTTCAAAACTTTAAATTATTTCAAATGGATGTGAAAAGTGCTTTCTTGAATGGTTTTATTAAGGAGAAAGTTTATGTGAAACAACCTCCTGGCTTTGAAAATCACAAATTTCCCGACCACGTGTTCAAGCTAAAG
The DNA here is from genome assembly GCA_029216955.1 of Iris pallida. Taxonomy (NCBI): domain Eukaryota; kingdom Viridiplantae; phylum Streptophyta; class Magnoliopsida; order Asparagales; family Iridaceae; genus Iris; species Iris pallida. Next base: position 43,768 of record JANAVB010008341.1, read on the forward strand.
AAAGCGCTTTATGGCCTCAAACAAGCCCCCAGAGCTTGGTATGAAAGGCTAAGTAGCTTCTTACTTGAGAAAGGTTTTTCAAAAGGGAAAATTGACACTACACTGTTTATAAAATCTTTTAAAGACACTATTCTGTTGATTCAAATCTATGTTGATGATATCATTTTTGGCTCTACTGATGAAACCCTCTGTCAAGAATTTGCCAAGTGTATGCAGACAAAATTTGAGATGAGCATGATGGGAGAGCTCAACTACCTTGGCCTGCAAGTGAAATAAATGGCTAATGGAACTTTCATCTGTCAATCGAAGTATACCAAGGACATGCTGAAGAAGTTCGATCTTGACAACGTCAAACCAATCAGCACTCCAATGGCTACTTCAACCAAACTCGAACCAGATGAGAGCGGCAAACCTGTTGATCAACGTAAGTATCGAGGTATGATAGGCAGCTTACTTTATTTAACTGCTAGTCATCCCGATATCATGTTCAGTGTTTGCCTATGTGCTAGATATCAAGCTAATCCTAAGGAATCACACATGACCGCGGTTAAGCGTATCTTTCGATACCTTAAGGGTACGGTTACAGTGGGCCTATGGTATCCCAAGTCCACATCATTTGACCTTATTGGTTACTCTGATGCTGACTTCGCTGGATGCAAGGTCGACCGTAAAAGTACGAGCGGCACGTGTCATTTATTAGGAAAGGCTTTAGTCTCCTGGTTTAGCAAGAAGCAGAACTCTGTCGTACTATCCACACAGAAGCTGAATACATAGCAGCTGGGCATTGTTGTGCACAAATTCTGTGGATGAAGCAAACCCTTGAAGACTATAAGTTATCTTTCATGCATATTCCTATATTCTGTGACAACACTAGTGCCATGAATTTGACTAAGAACCCCGTCTGCCACTCACGCACTAAACACATTAAGATTAGACACCACTTTTTGCGTGATCATCAGCAAAACGGCACGATTAACTTAGAATTTATTGACACTGATCATCAGCTAGCAGACTTCTTTACTAAGCCTTTATCCGAAGAGCGCTTCAATTTCCTTTGTCGTGAACTTGGAATTTTAGATGAAGCGGTCATAAATTAAAATTCACCAGCGTAAATATCGAGTATAGTATGATTCTTTTACGATGAATTTGGTATGGGTACAAGCCGAAAGGGTCCTTCTGACAACAAGGCGTAAAAGCCTAAGCGACACGGTGCACTAGTCCTCAGGACTACCGCTAGCTGGGATCCGGCCCCTGCACCCATGGCAAATTCAAACTATTGAATTATATTATATTTCCTTGTTTATCATATGTTTTGTTTTGATTTATTATTGCCTATTTACTAATTTCTAAGTTCATTCTGATATGAGTCTACCTCTCTATCTGATTGATTTCATCCTTTTTCTCTATTTTTTGGCCTGAGTTATGTTCTGGGACATGAACCCAGAACTCGGGCCGAACTCTGCCCCAACCAGAGTTCGGGCCGAGTTCGGTCCCATTGTTCCAGCGTCGGGGACAGCCTTTAGCCGTTGGATCATTTTAGATCATACGGTCAAAATTTTATCCGACCAAAGAAAACCTCCTCTTATATTTCGGGTTTTCTTCTCTCTCCTTCACTATTTCCTTCTTCTCCACCTCTCCAAACTTTCTCCTACAAACCCTAACCCTAGTTTTTGATCTAGAGTGCTCCATTGTTCCTCAAAATCAAGGGAAAGGGGTTTCTCATCATTCTCTTTCATTGTTTGTTGCTGTTTTCAGGGTATAACTCCTTCTTCTTCTCTACTTCTTTTTGTGAAATGGCTCCTCGTTTGTTCAACCGTGGAAAGAGAATTCGGATCGAGAGTGTTTCCTCGTCTGATTCTCCTTCTCTCGTTGAGCAACCATTTGAACACTACAACCATCTCATCCGTTGTTCAATCCATCTCGTCCCCGCAATCCTAAGACTTATGACGACCGATTATTATATCACTTGAAGCATCCAACGAGTGGTTTAATGATTTTCGGACTCGTCCGATATTCGCGGGGCATCCAATTAATTTTTCTATTTTCTCTCTATTTGACTCTTTGTTCCACGACCTTTGTCTCGATGAGTTAGTCCTGCAACTTCTGCCATCTATCGTCATGCCATCCAATGTTCTACTGCAACTTGACCTATGATGACACTCACATCTATTCAAGGGTTGCAGGTATTGATATATCTTTTGATGACTTTGACTTAGCCGAATATCTTGATCTACAAGAACCCACATCTTGGAAAAAGCTTGTTGAAGCCCGGTCGTTCCGCTTTCCAGACGGAATTTCCCTTGAGAGCTTCAAAGATGATCTGTGCACCCCGTACACACGTCCTCGCAAGCTTATGGCTAAATTTTTAAATCCGTATTTTTCTGATCTTCATCGGATTATTTTCAATACTATTCTGCCAAAAGCTGGCTCACCCATGAAGTTACATATTTTGAAATCTCAGCTATGTATCTATCTTCACTTCGGTATCTCGTTCAATCTTCCACGTACCATGATGGACTAGATGATTAACTATAGGAAGAAACCACGAGCCTTGGTTTTTGCATTATATCTTCATATGGTCTTTCGTGCGTTCCGTATACCACTTGACACCTGTCCTTTCCTGCCTGCTCCCTGCTTTTCTTCAGGCAGTCGTCGCCTCTCCTGAGGCTTCTGAGCATTCTGATGATGATGAGGCCTGACGCCCCTCCACTCGGTCAGGATGCACCACTTCCACCTGCCACTCTTAGTCTATTCGACTATGCTCCGGGATCGTTTTGACCTTGAGGATGAGCGCTGGACCCAGCTGGATTATCGTACTACTCTACAGATGAGTGCCCTCGGCAACTCCCTGCATGATATACGGTACTCCATGTCTCATCATCTGCACATTCCTATGGGCGGGATCCTGAGCGCGGGGCCCTCGCATTGATTTCAGTTATTTAGTTATTATGGATTTATGTACTTGGTTTTATGTACTCAAACTCTGGTTGTGTGTTGACACTTGGTTTTGTGGATGATATTTTATGCTCATTATCATAGTTTTACTTTATGCTAGTGACTCATTTTGTTTAGTCATACACTGTTTTCTTCTGCTTGGTGTGGTTGCATCACTCTAATTGTTTATACTGCAGTTTATATGATCTTTCATTCATAGCAGTCTATATTGCTAACTGCCAAAAGGGGAGAACTATGTATATTCTGGCTAGATATATTAGTATCATATCTTTCGCTTTCGTATATCTGTGCTTGTTTGTGCTTTTGGAGATTTATACAGGTTCAATGCATTCTTTACGGGGGAGCTATCTCTTCTAGCTCAGCGCCGTTCACTGATCACGGGGGAGCTCTTATTTCTAGCTCGGCATCGATTATGGGGGAGCTATGTTGCTATGATCAAACTGTGTCCAGTATGAATGTTGAATATACATATTTATTTGTCAATTATCAATATGGGGGAGATTGTTGACACAAAGTTACAGTCAACCAAATATTGACAATATTGACTAATTATCTGTAATAATTCAATACGACACACGATGTCTGCATTAAGCGCAGACAGAAGACAGCTCAGCTTCCGTGTCTTAGTTGATTCGAGTCTGTATTTACACTTTTTTTGAGTCTAGACTAATGTAATCTGAGTCATGCTGAGCTCTTGAAACTTAGACTATAGCCTACAAAAAATCCTAAGCTCCACCAAACCAGAAATTCCCAAATGGTCCCCTTTGAACCACTCTGTGCTCTGGACAGAGTTCGGGCCGAACTCTGCCTCCACACAGAGTTCGGGCCGAACTCTTTCCCCTAGAAATCAGAACCCTAATTTTAGGGTTAGCTGGTTGCTAGTTGTCCAACGGCAAATATTTGAATTTTTCTAACCCGAATCTGGCCGAATTCTGCCTATAAAAACACTATAATAGGGCTGAATTCTCATTCCAATCCATCCAATCTCTCTCTCTTCTCTCTTATAAGCTCAAATAAGCCATATCCTTTCCATCTACTAGCACAAGCCTCCTAAGTCTCGAGTGCTCAGCATCTCTCAGTTAGGATTCTTGTGCAAGAGTCGAAGAAGTCGCTTGGACAATTCCAAGCAAATCGCCACTGCGATCCTCTGTTAGAAGTTGACGTGCTCTTCTGAGTAAAGGCACGGGTTGTAACACTATTTCACAAATAGTGGATTTAATCCTGAGCTAGAGTTCTCAGGCCTGGACTAGTCCTCCACGAGGGAAACCAGGTTAAAATCGCTGTGTTTGCGTATGCTCTTTGCTCTCTATTTATTTTCCGCCTTTACTCTGATTATTTATTATTGGTGAAAGAGTTACTTTTAATTGCTATTTTTCTATATAAACTCTATTCACCCCCCTCTAGAGTTGCCAAACTGTTCTTCATATATTAGTGTGTGTGGGTGTGTGTGTGTGTGTTGTGTGTGTGTGTGTGGGTGTCTATAATATATATAATCACACACACACACACACACACACACACAC
>JANAVB010008342.1:0-34655 GCA_029216955.1 Iris pallida
GCTGCAGAAGATCACCTTACCTAAATCCATTGCATGAAAAAGGGAAAGAGGAAGGAGAAAAAGAGAGAGAGAGAAAGAAAGAAAGAGGGAATGAATCTGATCCAAGCCTCGGCCCCCCTCCTTAATTAGATTAACAGATGCCAGGCTTTGGTTGTTATGTTTGGCATCATCACTTTCCTTAATTAATGATTACTTAATAAACTATTCTCTCCTCATTAATTGATAATTTATTAGTGAACCAAATCAATATTGTCTCACCAAATAATGGGATTGTCATTATTTTCCAACTCATTGTAAACAAACTGTATCGTTTTACTCCCAAGATGGGTGTCCCCATAGCATTACTACAAATAATACATTTAAGGGTTATTGGCTGTAAGGATAAAAATCTGATAAAATTTGGCTTTTCTAAGGGCACCACACTTTTTACTTGGGGGCTAGTCCAAAAATGTTCAATTTTTTTACAAGTTTGCCATTCTTTTTTTACTTGGGGCTAGCCCAATTTATTTCCAGCAATCAGTCCTAGGACTGCCAGCAGGTTGGCAGTCTGCCAACTTAGTGGCAGTCCTAGGACTGCCAGCGGGTTGGCAGTCCTAACATATGTTTGGACTGCCAGCAAGTTGGCAGTCCTAACATATGTTTGGACTGCCAACTTAGTGGCAGTCCTAGGACTGCCAGCAAGTTGGCAGTCCTAACAATGTTTGGACTGCCAACTTGTTGGCAGTCCTTGGAGAAGCTGTTGCACCAGAACCCGATTCTCGCCGATTTGCTCCGACGAGATGAGCTCGAGGACTCCCCCCGCGGCCTGGAAGCAGACGAGCGTCTCGATCCCGTGCAGCTGTGCAACGCACGACCTGTCGCAGCCGTTGGCCTGCAGCGCGTGGCGCGCCGCAGCCGCCGTTCCCGGCCGTCGCGAAGGACCTCGTGAGCGACACCACGAGAACCAGTCGTCCCCGGCTGTCGCGAAGGACCTCGGCACCGTCCACGTAGAACCAGTCGTCTCCGGGCAGCGCGTGGGCACCGCCGCAGCCGCCGTCCCCAGCCAGTGCGAAGGACCTCGGCGCCGTCCACTGCCGGATCGTTGAGCAGGGCGCGGAGGGGACGCTTGCAGTCGCGGAGGAGGAGGAAGGAGGCGGCGGTTGGAGGTGTAGGAGGCGGCGGAGGATGGAGGCGGAGGAGGAGGAGGAAGAGGCGGCGGCTGGAGGAAGGAGGAGGAAAGAGGAGGGAAAAACCCTAAGTTTGGGATAGCCCCAAGTAATATTTGGGATGCCCCCAGTAAAAGTTTCTCAAACTTGGGCTGTCCCCTAGTAAAATGACGCCCAAAGTAAAATGTGTGGTGCCCCTAGAAAAAACCTAATTTTTTTAGCATATAAGTCACTAGTCTGTATGGCGCATTCTTTTAAAATAAAATCAAGGAACGTACCAGTTAGACTACAGTCGAACTGACACATTTTGCAAAGAATGTGAGTTCGACTGGACCATTATTTTTTATTTTTAAAATACAATGGTATTTTAGATCATAATGGCTAGATTTTACATCTATAAATTGGAAGGGGATTGACATAAGCTTTCAAACCATATTCTCTTGTACATTCTCTTCTCTATGCAATTTTTTCTTCTCTACAAACTTCTCTAATAGCTCATCTCTAATAGCTCTCAAGAAGCTCTCCATTCATAAGCTCTACAATATTTATTCAGCATGGATCAAACCCTAAGAATATTTTGCTCGCATGGAGGTACACTAAACGGTTATCTTACGAAGGAGGTTTAACCCAACTTCTTTTAGCTTATCGGAATACTACGTTAGATACTTTACGCAATCTTAATAAGGTACATTTTACTTTTTTCTCTTATATTATGGGTTTCTTATTTTAGTAATAGGGTTTACTATTTTAGAGTTTCTATTTTAGGAATTCATATTACCTAAATATTTAGGATTTTTCAATATATATGTGTTAAAGGTAGAGGCAATAGGTGTCACGTCCCAGTTCCGCAGAACCAATCGTCCTCGCTAAGGCGTGATGCCGCGTGAGCCTAGGTTGTGCTCACGCAAGGCGGATTCCATAACGGTCGATTACAGCAGCTTGAGACGGGATCGTCGCACAGAAATCCCAAGCAGAGAAGTTGAATAACACCAAGACATGTACAAAATTATACACTTTATTGATATCGAAACAAGATTACATGGGCGCGAAGCCAGGATTACAAGTTTGCTCGAGCTCACTTTTTCTCTGATTACAATCACTCAGCTCTATCTCATCTCTCAATGCAAAAGTTCAAGACTGCCACTTGCGGATGCTTCAGAAGACGATGTCCATACATTATGGCATGTATAGGTGAAGTCTTCAATGCGGCCGCACGCCTCGAAACACTAAGAAACTCCATACCTCAGTACGTCCAAGCGACTTCCACCTCGACGAGCAAGTACCTGTAACCTGCGTATGAAAACTGTTGGGTGGTCAATATACAACCGTACTGGTGATGTAAGCCCCTCACCCACCATATAAAACCAACACGTTCATTTAATGTGTGCAACTAATCATTTTCATTGTCTTTCTAATCTTTGTTTGCAAAAACAAAAGTCTTATTACAAACTTAGAAAAGAGTACAAGAGTACAATTGATTTCTGGGGAAGTACAACTATAGGAATCTGATCAGAAGATGACCACTTTATCCCTTGGACAATGTGATATCGAAGACACAAGCCTCTGGAGGATGCAACAACACTTTAGCAAGAGATTATGATCTTTCTTGATATTTTTAGACTGATTTGAAACTCTATTTATAGAGTTCTTGAAATAACTGTTTAGCAGTTATTCTGGGTTGCGCACATTTCAGGTTGCGCGCCTCCTGTTCACTTGCACGAACGGTTGCACTAACTGTTGTGACGCGTGGCATCGTTTGATTGAGATGTGCGTGGTCATGAGCAGTATAGTGGACACGTTCTGCGAAGTTAGTGGCTTACGCGCCACGTCACTCTGTTCTGAACACTGTTTGATCACCTTGCGCGAGCTTCATCAGGTTGCGCGTGGGCACAATGTAACAACCTGCGCGAGCGGTTACACCAACTGCTGTGGACGCGTGGCATCATTTGATTGAGATGCACGTGGTCGTGAGCAGTGTAGTGGGCACGTTCTGCGAAGTTAGTGGCTTGCGCGCCACGTCATCCTGCTCTAAAATAAGAGTTGATCAAGTGGCGCCAACTTGTCAGGATGCGCAGGGCGCAACTCAACGACTGACGCCTTTGACTAGGTCTTCTGTGCTGTACTGATTAATTCTCGTGCCACTCAATGACTTGCACGAACCAGCTGTCAGCATTAATTACATGCTGACAAAATCTTCTCGAGCGCCGCGTTGCGCGGGATTCGAATGGATTTTCCTTAATCTCCGTGCTGTCAGTTGTCAGATAATGATGATGCCGTTACAGCTTCTCGAGGAAGTGCACCATGTGGCGCTCGCGTAACCTGACTCCAGCACAACCAGATGTTGGCGCAACCTGTTGCTGCACAACTTGATGGTTTGGCACAATGTAATGATTTGACGCCATCTGATGATCGAACACTTTAATAGGTGGCGCAGCTTAATTTTTAGCCTCTACAAGACCCCCTTCAAAGTTTTTGAAACTTGAAAATACTTCGAAGTTTTGAAATACTTTGAATTATGCTAGTTTTGTTTGGATTGCGCCAGTCAACTCGAGCCCGATTCTTCAGCATAAATTGCGTAACTGTTTGGGCTATAAATAGCCGTACACTTTAGGCCTTTCATTTTTCACCAACGTGACTTTCTCGAAACCCTACCTCCTTCTCTTCTTCATGATCTCCTTTGACAATGTTGTCTCTTCTTCTTCCCAAATCAGAAGCTTCTTCGACCAATCCTAGTGGCACCCAGGAGATTCTATGTTAAGAAAGGAAAGGGCTTCGCAGAGCCTTCATCTCGCGCTTCATCATGCAGAAAGCAACGACACGTATCAATACGTTCCGTCTTCGTCACGACGAGAGATTGTCAACCCGGCTGTGGTAGATAAGCGTTTTGATCATTTATCCATGCATTGACCATATCAACCAAATCCTTTTTAGGGTTTTTGAATTAATCAGTTCATCGTGCGCCCTCTCTTTTTAGAGTTTGGTGCACTTTCTGAATTGTGCCACCCTTTTTAGGGTTTGGTTGCTGTCACTTTGTGCGATGCAATGCAACAGAGATGTTACGATATGCAAATTATGGCGCAACACAGATACTGCATTATATGGCGTAATACAGATGTTGTACTATAAAATACAGTGCAACACAGGTTGTGCGTGGCGCAATACAGATACTGCGCGTGGCGCAATACATCCGTTGCGTGGCACAATACATCCGTTTGTACAACATGGAAGTTTTGGTGCAACCTGTGATTTTTTTTGTACAGATTTGTCACGACCCGCACCCACCGTGAGGGTACGAGTACGTAACAACGCCCAGCCTATGCCGCAGTGTCGACGGTAGAACGCTGTTCTAGGTCATGAACTATAACTAGCATAATATGAATACTCTTCAAAAAGGAGGCCAAACACAGAGGTACCACTCAATCACAATCTACGGTAGAATATAGCACGATAAAATAGATAAGAAAATCTCCAACTGAGGTACAACAAGAAGTGAAATAAACAAAGTTAACAACTACCAGTCTCAACATCTCTATAATGATACAACTCTGAATCAAGACAACAATAAATCATGAAAAGAAAGAACAGACTAAGCTATCTATACTAAGCATGGGTATCATCCTCAGCAGCTGCCTGAACCTCCCCAGGGGTCCAGGTCGCGAGTATCATCTAGGCAAGCTCCAAAGTAAGGGGTGCAGGGTTCCTCATCATCCTCTGTAAAATTTTCAACAGGTCCAGTCAGGACGGGAGCGAGCACAATACATCTCACGTTTATATCAAGTTAGGAAAAATAAAGCATGCAATAGAGTAAGATACATGAAACGCTGAAAGAAGAATGTATATGAAAAACAACAGAGATTTGAATAGGAAATATCTATATATGATAAGTAAGAACTGTAAGCAATATTTGATTTAGAGTACAATATGGTTATGTAAACGGTTTAGGACAATGCAATGGTAACTCCATTGTACGTGAGTGTACAATGGACATATACAATAGTTATACAATGTTGTATAATAGGATTTGATTACATAACCAATTATACTCCCCTCCCCAATCAATACACAAGGATCCACTCCAGTTACGTTATCTTATACAATAGTGTACAATGTTATACAATAGATGTACAATATTATACAATAGTTGTACAATGGTCTATCCATGGGACTCATGTGATAATGAGAGTACAATATGCACAATGAGTATACAAGGATAAGGGTATTCAATAAATACAATATGTAAGTGAAGCACACATCACAATATGTATTTAGTGAATACAAGGGGATAACATCTCAAAAGAAGATCCATATAATACCAATTCGTGATAACAACCGTGTCAGCATCAAGTACAGTAATCTAGAGCAAAAATGTAAATCCAGACAAGTATAAAACGGTCAGAGAATGCACTCGCCTGATATCTGAATGTCTGAAGTAATATACTGTCCGAGATGAGGTACCTGACTCCTAGTTAGAGCAACACAAGTCAAGTATACATGAGATGATAATTGTAATCTACAATGCATCTTGTCACGCCCCGCTCCCGGAATACGGACGAACGAGAACGTGAACAGCCAGCTACGTATATTGGGACGGCAACCATCCCGCTATACGATCACGGCTGTCTAGCATGTGAGGGTATTCTACAAACCAACAGTCTCTTACGGTCCAAATGGCCTATTGTCTCAATCTCAACAAGTAAATAAGTTACAAGATAACAGACCAAATATACAATTGTAAGGCGTCCCAAACATTACATATAAGATGATCATGAAAACTAGTCGTAACAAAATGTAAAGACTAGCTCAGAGTTAAGTCATACATGATCAACCCCCGGGGCATGTCAATCAACAGCCCGTAGGCAGATAATAAATACAAGTTGCAATCGAGCTAACACGTGCTCGTCGGCTAAACGTCTCAAAAGAATATTAGTTTACAATAAAGTGGGCGAACAAAAGAAATCCACTAGAAGCCTTGGTCACGCCTGGCGGTCACCATCTGGCTGGAAGACAGGTAGATCCCTTGCTGCTGCTCCGGTATCTGGCCATACAAAACCAGCTGGGTCAGACCCCAGAAAGAGCAAGTGCCACAAAGGAGGCTCCACTTAAGGACTAAAACCAGCAAATCATTAGCAAACAAAAGCAGCGAAATAAGTAAAAGCATATCGAGATTTGTGCGGTACCAATGCACGTATCCCGATCACAGAAAAGGAAACAAGTAACTTGATTAGAAAAATAATAATACCGGAGAACATGGCAGATAAGATGCATGAAAAATAAGAAATAAATGCTATCCGGGCAATAAACAAGGAAGGACAAATGTACCTTACCAGGAAACCTGAACAGTACATAGTCACTAACCAGTCTATTGCTTGAAGATAACAATCATATACAGGAAGCTATAACATAGATAAGTGCCATCTACACAATAAACACGGTAAGGACAAATGTACCGTACCAGGAAACCTGAACAGTACATAGTCACTAACCAGTCTATTGCTTGAAGATAACAATCATATACAGGAAGCTATAACATAGATAAGTGCCATCTACACAATAAACACGGTAAGGACAAATGTACCGTACCAGGAAACCTGAACAGTACATAGTCACTAACCAGTCTATTGCTTAGAGGACAGTCATACAAGAGAGTTACACTACAGTGACAGAGAAGAAATCTTGCAATCACATCCAGTGCAAGTCAAGCATTCAAGTTCTAGAGACTGGAACAATCAAGAGCTGGACCCATCAGGCTGGTCCTAGACCAGACCAGACAAGGCTGGACACCATCCAATAATACACGGCCAATCATAGCCTACGGCTTGCTACATTAACTAACTAGGGTTATCCCAAGCCTAATTACTAACAATGCAGTGAGATGTATCTCCGCCACAAGCCCTGCAGCTATCCAGGTTACCCAGGCGATTATTAGTATAGTGACAATTAGAGAGAGAGGGACTACATTCTTGTTATCATTACAAGTAGCTTGAGGATGCACCACTTGGCAGTGAGCTGGAAATGCGCCCTACTCGTCGGCAGGCTACAAGTCCAAACGATTGTTGCCGGGGTAACGGGATCGCCTGTAGCTGAGGAACATCTCGTCATGACTAGTGAATTAAGCTAGTTGTTAATCTTAGTTCATTTCCAATATGAATTCCTGACCCTGGGAAATCAAGAATTCATGTCCTAGACATGATGCAAGACAAGACTGGTGAATTGACCAAACACAGAAGGTACACCCACGGTGTCAAGACAAGCTATACTAGTCAAGTGAGCCTGCCTCAGCAGTTCAAGTTGTCAAATTATCATGCCAAGTCATGTCATGTTACAAGCTGGAAGTGCGTCGCCACGAGCCACTATCAAGTTATCTAGTTATTAAGGTTACAAGTTACAAGTTATTAGCCAGGATTTATTTATCGTGTCAGGGCCATAAGGCATATCACAATGCAACTATTCTACAAGTAAAAGAAACATAATCCTAAGTGCACCCAAACGGCCACCGATGTAAAAAGACATGAAAAGTACAATAAGGCTGAAAACATGACTTTATAAAATAAGACCATAAGAAAACACTTTTCTGATGTAACAAGAGATAACAAAACCAGGGACAACGCCATACTAGCATTAAATCAAATCGTGCCCACATCGTGTTCGGGTCGAGCTCGGGTCAAAAGGCGTAAGGATATAAACCAGGGGTAAAGTGTTCCCAAATTAGTGTCAAGATTCAAGAAAGCAGTACACAAATACAGGAAATCGTTGTCAAGACGTGTCGAGTCTAGTCAAGTCGTGTTGTGAGCACCAAAATCTCAGGAAGCTCCAAATTATGAAAAGAAAACCAAAGCCCAGAGAAGCAATACATGCACTAGGGGTGCAGGGGTACAGGGGCACTAGGGCAGGCCAGGCATACTGGAGTGCGCCTAGAGGCAGCACACTAGAGTGTGCCAGGGAGGCAGCACACTAGAGTGCGCTTACTAGCTGCACACTAAAGTGCGCCTAGTCTGGACAGGTCAATCCGTGCCTAGAGCCAATGGGGCAAACCGCACCTAGATCCATGGGATCAAATGGCGCCTAGGACCAGTGAGCCAAACCGCGCCTAAAATGATAAATATAGGCGCAGTCGGGCAAGCCAAGGAAAAGTAGGCGCTATCTGCCTAACAGGAGGAAATGGGCGCTATCTGCCAATCTGGGAAAGTAGGCGCAGTCTGCCAACCGCGCCTAAAATGACACCAAGGAGGCGCCATCGGGGGCGGAGGCGAACAGCACCCAAGGAGGCGCGATCGAGACGAACCGCGCCTAAGGAGGCGCGTTCGAGCGAGCCACGCCTAAAGAGGCACGCTCGAAAAGGAGGCGCAGTCTGAACGAACCGCGCCTAAAGAGACGTGTTCGAGGAAGTAGGTGCCATCGGCCAGAACAGCAAGTCATCTTCTCCAAAATCCGAAAAGAGAACCCATGGAACTCAAAACTTTGGAACATCATAAATCCATCAATACAAACCCAAATCCGGATTTTCAAGGCTCTAACTTGTGTAAAATTGAAAGCTCTACAACATGGAAACATTAAATCCAACAAAAGAACAAGTTTGGGAGATCAAATCTCCAAAAATTCGAAAACACTCCAAACCTAGATCTACAAGATTCCAAGCTCCAAATCAAGAAAACCCAAGATCTAATGTTGCTCATAGGGTGCTAAACTAGCTAATGGGCACATAAAATCCGGCCCTCAAGTGTGAGCAAGGTGCACTTGCCTAACGGGGGTGATTCTCTCTTGGGGAAGAAGAAGAAGGAAGGGAGAGGGGGTGGCCGGTGTGAGTGGGAAAATGAGAGGGGAGAGAGAGAGAGGGGATTAAATGATGGTGGGGTGTGATGGAGGTGGGGAGAGTATAGGTTAAAGGGTTCCAATGCAATCTCAAACCAAATAAAACCGAACCAAGTCTCCAAATCAAACCAAGTTAAACCAAGCCAAGCTCCTCCGCATAAATTCGAGCCAAAATACGAAAGCCGAGAATACTGCAAGTTGAGCAAAATACAATGCAGGCCAAGGTCCAATCAAAATCCAGAAGTCATTAACCAGATTAACCCATAATGATAAATGACAATTAAACTACCATAAGATTACGAAATAAACTACAATTAACTAGACAAGAAAAATAAAATACGGGTCAGAAATACGAATACGCAATAAAATACGTATCACGAATTTCGAGATATTGCATCCTACTTACCTTAAAAGAATTCCGTCCTCGAAATTTATTCAAGAGACTAGAGATGTCGGGACAAGCTACACTAGCACAAGCTATCTAGAGCTAGCAATCAATCAAGCAATCATTCATGCAAGCAAGGATTCGAAGTGCAAGGCATGAGAAAATTTTACACCTTACGAGCCAAAACCGATTGGGATACGTGTTCGGATGCCATCCTTACACTCCCACGTTTGACTTCCCAAGGAGTGATGAACTCAAGCAACACGGACTAACTGATAGTCTGGCGCATTGAGGTCTTACTCCCTGATCAAATACGAACACGGGCCTCTCCACATCCGAAAAGATTAAAGGTTGGTACCAATAACCAAATAACCTTTTCGAATGATCAGGGTACAACTCGGGTCCGGGACATGCCATCGTAATTAGGTTACATGAAATAAGTCATGTGCCCTTGGTAACGACGGCGGGAAAGCAAGATAAAGATACAGCTACCTCTCCGACGATTCCGAATCTGAGCTTGGGCTAGGGCAAACTGCCGCGGGTTCTGTTGCTGGAATGCTTGAGCTGAGTCGGCAATGGTCCTGGAAACGGGAACTGCTGTTGTTGGTGAACTGGTGCTGGTCCCATAACCGAGGGACTAGTCACTGTTGAAGCTGAATCGACTCTGAATGGGCAGGACCCCACTCTATGGTCTGGTGCTCCACAAACAACACAATCCCAGAGCCTTGCGACACTCTGCTACTACATGCCCAGGCTTACCACAATAAGAACAGCCCACTGAGGAAGACTGGTCTTGCTTCTGTTCCTGCTGAGGGTACGTCGGGGTTGAGTACTGATCCGACGTAACTGAAGCTGCTCGCCTCGGAGTTTCAATGGTCAAGGCCCTGGCTGCTGGGGCTGGAGCTGAAGATCGGTTCATCTGACTGGGGACCGCCTTCGTCCTCCGGTTCTGTCTGCTATCCTCTGGGAAGTGTACTCGTACCTCCTTGCTGCTCGCAAAACAGCATCATAGGTCTGATGTTCGAACTGCTCCACGGCCAATATGATCTCCAAGTGAAGTCCCTGCTGGAACCTCTGTGCTCTGTCGAACTCGGTCGCCACCAAAGTGGGAGCAAACCGACTAAGTCTCGAAAACTCGGCCGCATATCCGTCGACCGTCCTTCTCCGTTTCAGGTTGCAAAACTTGATCTGCAAGTCATATCGAGCCACCGCATCATAATACTTGATCTGGAACTTCTCGCTGAACACTGCCCAAGGAACAGGTGTTGCCAATCCCACTGCTTGCGCAGCCCACCAATTGCGGGCTAGATCCAATAACTGAAGGCGCACACTGCTACCTTCTCGTCTTCTGGAGTCTTTGCTGCTTCAAGAATAATCTCTATATCCTGTAGCCAAGCATCGGCAGCCATCGCATCTTCAGTACCGTTGAAGAAGGGAGGGTTCAGGCGCTTGAGTCTGTTGACTGCACTATTCCGACCACTTCCACTCAGAGTATCCTGTACTGCCTGCTGCAAGGCATCATCTCGACGGTTCTGAGACGCAAGCAACTCACGGATGAGTCCTACCAAGACTCCATCTTCTGACCCTGCTAGCTGATCTGGCTGGACTGGGAATTCTGGCTCTACAGGAGGCCTGGCTTGGGAAGCTGCTGCTGACGACTGAGCTTCGTCTTCTGACTGCTGCTGGACTACTGGCTGAACTCTCTCTGGCTGGTCCAGGAACATCAGGAAAATTAAGGAAAGGACCAGGATGATTCAAGGATGCAGTATGTTATCAGTCGAGAATTCAAGGAGATGCAAAGATACAATCGGGAGATCAAGGCGAGCACAGATTGAGACATCTACCGTAACCCTCACATTTCTTGTTTGACAAGACCTGCATGGGCCACCACTAAAACTGTCACGCCCCGCTCCCGGAATACGGACGAACGAGAACGTGAACAGCCAGCTACGTATATTGGGACGGCAACCATCCCGCTATACGATCACGGCTGTCTAGCATGTGAGGGTATTCTACAAACCAACAGTCTTTACGGTCCAAATGGCCTATTGTCTCAATCTCAACAAGTAAAATGTTACAAGATAACAGATCACCAAATATACAATTGTAAGGCGTCCCAAACATTACATATAAGATGATCATGAAAACTAGTCGTAACAAAATGTAAAGACTAGCTCAGAGTTAAGTCATACATGATCAACCCCCGGGGCATGTCAATCACGTTACACCCCGTAGGCAGATATAAATACAAGTTGCAATCGAGCTAACACGTGCTCGTCGGCTAAATGCCTCAAAAGATATAGTTTACAATAAAGTGGGCGAACAAAAGAAATCCACTAGAAGCCTTGGTCACGCCTGGCGGTCACCATCTGGCTGGAAGACAGGTAGATCCCTTGCTGCTGCTCCGGTATCTGGCCATACAAAACCAGCTGGGTCAGACCCCAGAAAGAGCAAGTGCCACAAAGGAGGCTCCACTTAAGGACTAAAACCAGCAAATCATTAGCAAACAAAAGCAGCGAAATAAGTAAAAGCATATCGAGATTTGTGCGGTACCAATGCACGTATCCCGATCACAGAAAAAGGAAACAAGTAACTTGATTAGAAAATAATAATAATACCGGAGAACATGGCAGATAAGATGCATGAAAATAAGAAATAAATGCTATCCGGGCAATAAACAAGGAAGGACAAATGTACCTTACCAGGAAACCTGAACAGTACATAGTCACTAACCAGTCTATTGTTTGAAGATAACAATCATATACAGGAAGCTATAACATAGATAAGTGCCATCTACACAATAAACACGGTAAGGACAAATGTACCGTACCAGGAAACCTGAACAGTACATAGTCACTAACCAGTCTATTGCTTGAAGATAACAATCATATACAGGAAGCTATAACATAGATAAGTGCCATCTACACAATAAACACGGTAAGGACAAATGTACCGTACCAGGAAACCTGAACAGTACATAGTCACTAACCAGTCTATTGCTTAGAGGACAGTCATACAAGAGAGTTATACTACAGTGACAGAGAAGAAATCTTGCAATCACATCCAGTGCAAGTCAAGCATTCAAGTTCTAGAGACTGGAACAATCAAGAGCTGGACCCATCAAGGCTGGTCCTAGACCAAACCAGACAAGGCTGGACACCATACACGGCCAATCATAGCCTACGGCTTGCTACATTAACTAACTAGGGTTATCCCAAGCCTAATTACTAGCAATGCAGTGAGATGTATCTCCGCCACAAGCCCTGCAGCTATCCAGGTTACCCAGGCGATTATTAGTATAGTGACAATTAGAGAGAGAGGGACTACATTCTTGTTATCATTACAAGTAGCTTGAGGATGCACCACTTGGCAGTGA
This sequence comes from Iris pallida, assembly GCA_029216955.1. Classification (NCBI taxonomy): domain Eukaryota; kingdom Viridiplantae; phylum Streptophyta; class Magnoliopsida; order Asparagales; family Iridaceae; genus Iris; species Iris pallida. The sequence continues at coordinate 12,716 of JANAVB010008342.1, forward strand.
GCTGGAAATGCGCCCTACTCGTCGGCAGGCTACAAGTCCAAACGATTGTTGCCGGGGTAACGGGATCGCCTGTAGCTGAGGAACATCTCGTCATGACTAGTGAATTAAGCTAGTTGTTAATCTTAGTTCATTTCCAATATGAATTCCTGACCCTGGGAAATCAAGAATTCATGTCCTAGACATGATGCAAGACAAGACTGGTGAATTGACCAAACACAAGAAGGTACACCCACGGTGTCAAGACAAGCTATACTAGTCAAGTGAGCCTGCCTCAGCAGTTCAAGTCAAATTATCATGCCAAGTCATGTCATGTTACAAGCTGGAAGTGCGCCGCCACGAGCCACTATCAAGTTATCTAGTTATTAAGGTTACAAGTTACAAGTTATTAGCCAGGATTTATTTATCGTGTCAGGGCCATAAGGCATATCACAATGCAACTATTCTACAAGTAAAAGAAACATAATCCTAAGTGCACCCAAACGGCCACCGATGTAAAAGACATGAAAAGTACAATAAGGCTGAAAACATGACTTTATAAAATAAGACCATAAGAAAACACTTTCTGATGTAACAAGAGATAACAAAACCAGGGACAACGCCATACTAGCATTAAATCAAATCGTGCCCACATCGTGTTCGGGTCGAGCTCGGGTCAAAAGGCGTAAGGATATAAACCAGGGGTAAAGTGTTCCCAAATTAGTGTCAAGATTCAAGAAAGCAGTACACAAATACAGGAAATCGTTGTCAAGACGTGTCGAGTCTAGTCAAGTCGTGTTGTGAGCACCTCTCAGGAAGCTCCAAATTATGAAAAGAAAACCAAAGCCCAGAGAAAGCAATACAGGCACTAGGGGTGCAGGGGTACAGGGGCACTAGGGCAGGCCAGGCATACTGGAGTGCGCCTAGAGGCAGCACACTAGAGTGTGCCAGGGAGGCAGCACACTAGAGTGCGCTTACTAGCTGCACACTAAAGTGCGCCTAGTCTGGACAGGTCAATCCGCGCCTAGAGCCATTGGGGCAAACCGTGCCTAGATCCATGGGATCAAATGGCGCCTAGGACCAGTGAGCCAAACCGCGCCTAAAATGATAAATATAGGCGCAGTCGGGCAAGCCAAGGGAAAGTAGGCGCTATCTGCCTAACAGGAGGAAATGGGCGCTATCTGCCAATCTGGGAAAGTAGGCGCAGTCTGCCAACCGCGCCTAAAATGACACCAAGGAGGCGCCATCGAGGGGCGGAGGCGAACAGCACCCAAGGAGGCGCGATCGAGACGAACCGCGCCTAAGGAGGCGAACGAGCCACGCCTAAAGAGGCGCGCTCGAAAAGGAGGCGCAGTCTGAACGAACCGCGCCTAAAGAGGCGTGTTCGAGGAAGTAGGCGCCATCGGCCAGAATAGCAAGTCATCTTCTCCAAAAATCCGAAAAGAGAACCCATGGAACTCAAAACTTTGGAACATCATAATCCATCAATACAAACCCAAATCCGGATTTTCAAGGCTCTAACTTGTGTAAAATTGAAAGCTCTACAACATGGAAACATTAATCCAACAAAAGAACAAGTTTGGGAGATCAAATCTCCAAAAATCCGAAAACACTCCAAACCTAGATCTACAAGATTCCAAGCTCCAAATCAAGAAACCCAAGATCTAATGTTGCTCATAGGGTGCTAAACTAGCTAATGGGCACATAAAATCCGGCCCTCAAGTGTGAGCAAGGTGCACTTGCCTAACGGGGGTGATTCTCTCTTGGGGAAGAAGAAGAAGGAAGGGAGAGGGGGTGGCCGGCTGTGAAAAAATGAGAGGGGAGAGAGAGAGAGGGGATTAAATGATGGTGGGGTGTGATGGAGGTGAGGGAGAGTATAGGTTAAAGGGTTCCAATGCAATCTCAAACCAAATAAAACCGAACCAAGTCTCCAAATCAAACCAAGTTAAACCAAGCCACTCCTCCGCATAAATTCGAGCCAAAATACGAAAGCCGAGAATACTGCAAGTTGAGCAAAATACAATGCAGGCCAAGGTCCAATCAAAATCCAGAAGTCATTAACCAGATTAACCCATAATGATAAATGACAATTAAACTACCACAAGATTACGAAATAAACTACAATTAACTAGACAAGAAAAATAAAATACGGGTCAGAAATACGAATACGCAATAAAATACGTATCACGAATTTCGAGATATTACACATCTGCATGCTGTCTAGGGTCAATCTAGACTAAATTCAACCCTTGGTCAACTCTAGTCAACTAGACTAGTCAAACTAGGTCAAACCTAAGCCAGACAAGTCTCCCAACTAGTCTATTCTAGTAAGCACACATCACATCTAGGCTATACAAGCCAACTATACCCTATATTGGCATTCAAACCACATACCTAGGCTATGAGCCACAGGTAATATCATGCCTATACCAAACCACATATTCACATATACACATATTAATATATATATATCTAAATTAATATAATATCCACATTATAATATATAGGCTACATAAAATATGTGCATCTCATATATATATATATATATATATATATATATATATATATATATATATATATATATATATATATATACATAGAAGGATAGGTAGAGGGCACATGTGAGGGTGTTGTGTGTGTAGAGAACTATGAACATGTGTGTGTATACATGGAAAACAGTGTGTATGTGATATGGTGTAGATAATGTGACATGGTGTCAAGTGAGGGTTAAGTTATAGTGTCGATGTGACTTGGTGTGTGTGTTCATATAATAGTTTATAGGGTGTCAATGGTGTACAGTTCAGGAATTTGTGTGTGAACTCAGAAATTACATGGCAATGACAATGGGTTAATCTCAGGAAAACATGGTGTTCTCAGGAAAACTCAATGACAGTTTCTATATTCCAATCCCAACACAATTTTCAACAAAAACCCAATTAATACACAACTTAAATTAAACCTGAAATTGAAAGGGGAGAGGATGTGAACCAATGTGTGTTTAAACACAGGTATTCAGTGTGCAAAATGAATCAAAACCAACTCCTAATCTATTCTCAGATTTGATAAGAACTATTGACAGTTCCTTAATAAGCCAAATGACAGTCCATATGAAACAATTTTAAGAAAAAAAGAATCGATTTAACATTCAATTCAACAATGAAACAACATGGCTATCAGCCTTAATTTGATTCATTCGAAATCAGTTTAAAAAGGAAGAACAGTTCAATTAACAAAAGAAATCAGTTCTCAGTTATTCTCAGGTTTGTGTCATTCTCAGCTACAAAACCCAGGTTTCAGATTTCATATAGGGAACTCAGTGATTGAGTGAACATAAATCAGTGCTATGCGTGTTTGAAACCCAGGCTTCAGTGAAAGGAATCTCAGTTTCTACAAGTGTGTGTGAGTGTGATGGGAGGGTAAGGATGTTCAGATTTTCAGGGAATAGTACAATATCAGGAATTAATTTTGAGTTCAAACCAGTGAATCAAAACAAAAATATCAGTCCAACCCTTGTCCAATTCCCAAAACCAAATTCGAAATCAAAAAAACCACCAATCAGTAAACCATATTACAATGATGAAATTACACATGTATAGATGATAAAATGGCAAACAAACTTCAGTTTTTGTTTGAAAGCCAATCTCAGTTTTCTTGTTTCAGTGTGTGTGACATGGTGTAGGTTCTCTGGAAAAACAGGAAGGAAAAACAGTTCAATGAAATCCCAAGGCTCAATACAAATTATAATCAATCGTGTCAGTAATCTATTACATGTATACATGAATCAATATGGTAATTAAACATTGAAATTCAGTCTCAAATAGAAATCAATTTCAGAAACTGGGAAAACAGAGAGCATGTATCAGTCAATACATTAGAAACTAACTCAAAGTCAATATTCCATTTCCATATCAAAAAGCCTAATCTAAATGAAACATTAAACTGGTCATGAATTAAATAACTTGTAGGATCATTTGTGATACTGAACTCATTAGTCTAAATAGATTAAAATAGGAAATTCAGTTTAGGAAATCTGAAATGACAAGTGGTATCAGTCGATGCATGAAACTTCAAGTTCAAATCCCATTCCATGGCAAACAACCCATTCTAATAAGTAATAATCAACTATCAGAGATTAGCAAACATGTCTAGGATCTAAAATGATAATTAAATCATAATTATACCATTTAAACTAGGAATTAAACACTGAAAAAATAATAGAAACTGAACACAGTGAAACAGTGTCGTACACGTGTTTACTGGCCTCGTGCACGTGACACGACACAACACAAACCCTAAGATTGTGTCCCAGAGTGTGTCTAGGTCTAAGGTCCTGACACCCTGATATGAGTCCACGATACGTGTGTCAGTGACACGACACACGTATCAGTCACGCAAAAACGACTGAACCCATACAGTGCGTGGTCCGTGCGTGCGGGATTTCTCCTCGCGTGGTGAACCATATGCTCCCAAATTTTGGGAGCATAGTGTCAGTCGTTGCCCCAACGACTCCACAAAATTTTATGTGTCCTGGTGTCCTGTGCATCGAGATCTCAGTGTCGGGCAGCAGGGGATACTCTAGCCCGCATGCGGGGCTATATCCACGCCATCGTATAGACACGACACGACACGACACAGAAACATGGTTTAGGTTTAGGGAAATCAGAAGACACATCAAAACCAACAATCCCAATCAAAAAGATTTCGAAAATAACATAAAAACATCCATTGTGGCATTTTAACAAACACATGCACATATACATTGACACGTGTCCGATACGAACACGTAAAGGACACGAAACCTAACAAAACTATTCCTACAGAGAGAGGACACCTAAGGCTTCCTATCCATGCAAAGAAATCAAAATTTGGTGGAGGGAATAGGGATTTACCTATATGTGTTCCTTCTCAAAGAAAAGCTTCAAAATAAGGTTTCTCCTAGCTATCCCCAAGCCCCAAATTGTCTCCAAACTGTAGTTGGCCTCCATGAACAGTAGAGAAACCTAAATTAGATCACCATGGAAGAAATTTGGATGAAAAAGGATTAATATTGAATAAAATAGGAAGAAGTTTCAATAGAGGCTAACCTTGTTCTTACAAAATGAAGAGATGAACAAAAGGAGGCAAGTGGTTGAGAGGGATTTTATAGGGACATGCCCTAAGTGACCAGTCATAGGATATTAGGGTTAGGGTTTATGGGATTTGATCTAGGGCTATCATTCCTCCTAGTCAAATCAAGGGCCTACAACCTAGGTTTCACACATAACTTAAATGCAACCTAGTTAACTCTAACTAACATGACTAAATCAAAAAATACTAACCATGGCTAGCTAAGTCTAGTATGACTAATCTAGGTTAGGTCAATCTAGGTTAGGGCTAAACACAACACAAGGCAATTAATTAATTAATGATTAAAACCATCCCATTAATCATATTAAATTCCAATAAAATATATATTAAATTCAAATAATTCAAAATGACCAAAATACCCTCAAGCTAAAAATGATAAATGAAATACCCTAATCACATGGCTAGGCTCTAGGGCAGATAGTCTCTACGGTTTCACTAGCTGCACATCAAAATCACAAGTCATGATATTTAAATAGTTTTAAAATGATTAAAAATCACTAAAAATTATATTATTAATTAAATATTATAATTAAATAAATTAAAACACAAAATTTTAAAATTACCCTCATTTTAGAAACTGGGTGTTACAAGATTTGATCATTGCACTCTGTAAATTCGTTAACTTTTTCTTGTTCACTTCTTGCAGGAAATCGGTTGGCAAGATTCTTTAGAACTGGTATTAGTGATCTTGGATGCTATGGAGCTAGACCACCTTGATACACATATCAGACAGCTCAGAACTCTTCATGTTAAAAAGGGCTTCCTCGAGATGGTAGGAAGGGCCTTTATACATGGGAGTTGGACGGTGGAGACACAGAATTAGGAATCGTATCACGAGGGTGATCTCATTCCTACTTCTCATGAAGGGTCGTCTCTTTTCCACCAGTTGTATTGACAGCAACTTTTCTTTGAGCTGCTGCACTCCGTGGTTCTCCTCTCGTCTTTCTGAGAGAGAAGACCATAGTTAATTCCGTTGCCTCGCTCGCTGCTTTAGGTCGAGTCGACAAGGAACTGGCACCAACAGGAAGATCCAAAGATGTAATAGACCTTCATTTGTTAGATTTAGAATAAAAATCCGAGATGTAATAGATTTCCATCAAGATGTATCTATGTTTTTTAAAGAAGGAACAAAGAATAATTTTCTCTTCTTTATGATCTGATTTGATGTGATGATATAGAAAAAGAATCCAGAGGTAATGTGGACGTGAATTCATTTTTTCTATTGATAAATAGGCAAAATATCGATCTCTTATAATCCAACGTAAAAGTGTCTGCACACGAAATCAACTAAAATCAATACTTGTTCAAACCGGACTTATGCTTTGCATCGATTCGATTTATTGGGTCTTCGAACCAACTCAAAGCTTTCTTTTTTGTCCGATGTAACTCTTGCATCGATTTGACTCGATGCATTATTCGGGTCAACTCAACTCTTTGAGTCAACAACTCAGCGTAATGTACCGTACGATGTGGGGCATTACACCCTGGGCCGTTAGCGGAGACTATAATGCCATCATCTCTCCGAGTGAGAAGAAAGGGGGTAGAGCGTCGGATCCTCATTCTATTTTGGAATTTTCTAATTTCATTGTCGAGACAGGTATGACATCTCTTACATTCACAGGTAACTCCTTCACCTGGTGCAACAAAAGAGAGGCCGGCCATCGCCAATCCTCTAGACTCGACGGTTTTGGTCAATCAAGCAAGACGAGATGCACAGCTCCACGGTGGTTCACCTTAGTACTACAAAATTGGACCATTCTCCACTCCTATTAGAGGTACAGCAATTACGTCCGACTGGCGGCTCCAAATATAAAATTTTAAATTTATGGACCCAGCATCAGGACTTCGAGGGTGTGGTCCATAGCGCATGGATGTCCGTTCATCACTGGAACCCCTTCTCCAGCTTACGTCTAGACTCAAGGCTACCATACTTGTGTTGGGGAGTTAGAGTAGGAAGCCTTCGGGGATATCCACGCGGAAGCTAGGGAAGTAGAACAGATCGCAGCCGAGGCAGAGGCTGTCACAACCCGCACCCAGTATAAGGGTACGAGAAGTGGGTACGTCCAGCCTACGCCGCAGTGTCGATGGTAGATCGTTGTCCTAGGTCACATACTCTAACAATTATAAGGTACATTGCACAGTTATACTCTCCGAATGGAGGAATAATATAAAGTACAAATCTGCTAAGAAAGATGTACGATAAGATAGATAAGAATATCAACAGAATCCACAGATAAAATATGATAAAAGAGGGAATCCAAAGTGTCTAAGATAAACATCTAACAAGATCCACAAATCCATATCATCACAATCTCTAATACAAATATCCAGATGAGATACAACTGAAATAAGATAGCTAAACTATGGGAGTGTCGTCAGCAAGTAATGGATCCTACTGGAAGTCCAAGTCACAGGTGTCCTCTAATGCTGTCCCGTAGTAGGTGGTGCAACACGCCCCATCCTCGTCCTCTGTAATATTTTCAACAGGTCCAGTCAGGACAGGAGCGAACACAGTATATCTTACGCAGTTCATAATATGACATGATATATAAATATGCTATAGAGTAAGATACATAAAACGCTGGGAAATATATGAAATAAAGGAGATGACTGTAAAGAAATATCTACTATAAGTAAAGAACTAACAGTGGCTAGTGATGTAGAGTACAAGATAGACATGTGCGGCTTGAATTTGCACATGAGTAATCTAAGAGTTTACACATGAGTATACTACTTTGGAATTGTTCACATGACCATTTATACTCTTCCGTACCCCAATCAATACACAAAGATCCAGACAGGTTATGTTATTGCACATGATATCACATGAAGGCCCATAAATGGGTGCACATGATTGTATACATGGGGGCTCTGTGAACATAAGAGTACATGAATCACAAGAGTGCACATGAATGGTGAAAGCACCGGAGTACATGATGAAAGTGAAACGCACATGACATACTGTAACCCGATGCTCCCGAGGGGGATAACATCTCATAAAGGGATCCATATAGTACCAATCCGTGTTAACAACGTGACAACATCAAGTAAAGTAATCTAGAGCGTAAATGTAAATCCTATCAAGTATAAAACGGTCAGAGAATGTACTCGCCTGATATCCTGAGTATCTGAAGTGAATATACTGTCTGAGGAGAGGTGTTTGACTCCTATTTAGAATAGTAACATGTCCAAAATTGTAAAATAGAATACTACAATACATTCTACATGATGTTTGGGTCAATCTAGGCTAAAGTCAACCTTTGGTCAACGCTAGTCAAGTACACTAGTCAAACTAGGTCAACTAGGTCAAGTTCTAACCCAGACAAGTCTCACTAAGCCTAACCATGTCTATCCTAGCATTCACACAAGTCACAACACTACACAAACTATCAACACACAATTTCATGTATATACATACCCATATACACATAATGTATATAAGGCATACATATAGGAAAACCATATAGGCTATCATGCCTACATACATATCCATATTTTATCATCAAACCCACATTACATATACAAAATATATATAGGCAATTATATATATTATATATTAATTATCATGTATGGAAATATATATCCTATATATATAGAAAGAGATAGGGGAAAGTGACAGTGGTGTAATGTGTGTGTGTGCAATGTGTGTTCTCAATTTACAATATGGGTGTGTGTGTACACAAGTAGAGTGTGTGTGTGCATAACAGTAGAGTGTGTGTGTGTGTGTGTGTGTATACAGTAGTGTGTTCTCGGGTTTTAGAGGGTGTGTGAGTTTGTAGGTAGTAGCAGTAGGGTGTGTGTGGGTATGTAGCAGTTTATATCACAAAGTAGAGTGCATATGTGTGTGTGTAGATAGCTGTACATAGGGTGTTCTCAGGTTTAGTGAATGTGTGTAGACAGCAGTTTACTTCACAGGTTTAGAGTGTGTATATTAGGTGATGTGTGTGTGTGGATAGCTGCAGATAGATGGAAGAGTTCATATTTCAGAAATCAGTGTGACAGTTTGCAATAGTGTACAGGTTAGAACATGATATATCAATATGTATATATTAGCATATATATATGACAGTCCAGACATTGCCAATATCGAGTGTCAAAACACACTCGAAATATACCATAAATCCAACCAAAACTCCACATGAACCCAAACAATGCAACCTTAAATCTCAGACATAATGTCTATAATCTAACATTGTAATTTAATCTTCTAAAAATCAGTTTAAACATAAATAAAACTCAGGAATTCATTAACAGTACATGTATCAGACAATTTGGGGGAAAACATGAAATTCGAATTCAATTCACAGTTAATTATCCAATTAATAGGTTGGTAAATGATAGTGCACATGTGTATGTGTCATACAAATGATTTGGTGTCCATAAACTGGACACAAACGTGTCCAATACAAATCTAACACACGAGCAACACTAAAATAGTACACTGTCTCATGCACGAGTTCACCACACTCGCAGACACGACACACGACACGTGTGTCCACGTGGTCACGTCTACGTGTAGCCTAGCACTAGGGCTACATACTGAACACAACATGAGGTATCCACGTGCCCCCGTGTCGGTAAACGAGACACGTATCAGCGCGTGTCTGTGCGCCTGTGTGCGCGCGTGTAAATTCAGTGCACGAGCAAGAACGTGTCCAATACGACACGATACCTCGAGCCACTTGGGGGTCTGGTTTGCAGACACTGCCCCTACATGTCCTCGCAGTATTGGGTCGAACCAAATTGTGTCGTGTCCCACAGCCCCATCTAACAGCAGGGGAAACCCTAGCTCTATGTGCGAGCGTGTTCGTGTCTTCGTGTGGACACGACACGACTCATAAATCAGCTCAGAGTTTAGGGAAATCAAAGTGCACATAAAAACCAATATTCCCAATAAAAAACATTTCGAAAATCAGGTGAAGAAGTTCTCAGAGGCATTTACACAAACACTTACAAATAGAAACTGATACGTGTCCTATACGGACACGAAACCAATACAAAACTTCACCAAACACACAAAACTTCACCAAACACACATCACAGCTAGGGGACACCTAGATCTAGGCTATCATGCAAAGAAATTAAGATTAAATGGTAGTTTGAGGTATTTACCTATAGAGTATCAATCACAAGGAAAAAGCCCCAAATAGAAAGATTTCTCTTGCAAGTCAAAAGCTCCAAATTGTACAAAATTTGAGATTTCTCTCCATGAACAACAAGTAGAGTATGATTAGGTTCTAATGCAAGAGAGTAGAGTCAAAAATGAATTAAAATGAAGGAGTTATGGATTGAAGAAGAAAGACCAATACCTCTTTCTTGCCAAAAGTTGTTGTGATGTAAAAAGAGGCAAGAACTAGGAAGAGACATTAAATAGGGGGAAATCCCTAGGGGCCAGCCATGTAAGGAAGGAATTAGGGTTAGATTTGAAGACTAATGGGCTTGGGCCAAGTTTCAATGCTTGATGAATCAATTCCTAAGTTAAAAACCCATGCACTAAATCACTTATTCTCTATATGAAACTTGATTCAAAATAACTCAACTTGGGTTGACTTAAGTTAGACTAGGGTCCCACCATGCTAATCAAGTCACCATAGCTAAAGTCAACATCTAGGTTAGTCTCCATAGTCTCAACTAGCAAAGGTCAAAAATAACAACCATCACTCCAATAATTCAAAATAAATCCAAAATTTTTAAAATGACCAAAATATCCTCAAGCTAAAATATGGTAGTGACAAATCTACCCTCCTTAAAAGAATTTTGTCCTCAAAATTGAAAGGCGAAACTAAACTGATGAGAAGGATAGATAATCATACCTCAAGGTCCAAAAAGATACGGGTAACGCTCGCGCATCTCATCCTCCCGCTCCCAGGTAGACTCTCTTGGAGAATGATGCCTCCATGCGACGCGAACCAAGGGTGTCACCTGGTTTCTTAGTACCTTCTCCTGATGATCCAGAATCTCTACTGGCTGCTCTGGATAACTGAGAGTAGGCCCCACCTCATTCTCCGAATGGTCGAGTACATGGCTAGGATCAGCCACATACTGTCTCAACTGTGATACGTGAAATACGTTGTGAACACCCACTAGTACAGGTGGCAAGTCTAGTCTGTATGCCACGTCACCGACTCTCCCGCTGATCATGAAAGGTCCGATGAAGCGCGGGCTAAGCTTTCTACCTCCACCAAAACGTATGGTACCACGAGTCGGAGATATCCTCAGAAAAACTAGGTCTTCGACCTAAACACAAACAAGGTCTCAATGTTACAAAATAATCAAATATGATCAAACAAACACAAACAAACAACCTACTTCTAATCCTATCTCTAAGTTGTACCTCAAACTCCAAAGGCCTCCGGTGGCTATCGGCCCAATGCCGATGTCTGTCCTGCACCACGTGAAGTCTGTCCCTGATGAGCTTCACCTTCTCGGCTGTGTCAACAACCATCTCAGGTCCCAATAAATCTCGCTCTCCAATATCATCCCAAAATAAGGGTGTACGATATCGACGCCCATACAGTGCCTCGAATGGTGACATCTTAATGCTGGCCTGAAAATTGTTGTTGTAAGCAAACTCCACCAAGTGTAAGTGATCCTTCCAGGATCCTCCAAAATCTAAGACGCACGTTCGTAGCATATCCTCGAGCGTCTGGATAGTCGTCTCTGACTGTCCGTCCGTCTGAGGGTGGTATGCAGTACTAAACTTGAGCTGAGTGCCCAAACTGGTTTGCAGACTCTGTTTTCCATAAATAAATTCACTTTATTTATTGTGTATCTGGGAAAATTACAACTGTGGAAATCTGATCTAGAAGACGATCACTTTATCCCTTGGACTATGCGAAGAAGAAAAGCTCTCAAAATTTTGACAGTAGATAACTATGTATCTGTACCATGAATGAGAAAAAAACTCTATTTATAGAGTCAAAAATAAAACTGAAAAGATAACTGTCTTCACAGCTTGTGCTTAGTTGAAAATCACGCAGGATTTAACATACGTAAGGTTGTAAGAAGTTACTGGATGTGGCCTGTAACTGTTGGACACATGACGATCATGCATGAGTCATGTGCAAGTTACAGGACACGCAGGCGAAAGATCAGTGGCATGGCTGCCACGTACTCCAATTTGATGAAATCCATGCAGACTTTGTTGAAGACGAAATCCACGCAGACTCGGAGTAGAAAGCTTCAAAATCCACGCAAACTTGGGGCAGGAAGCTTCAGGATCCACGCAGACTCGAGGCAAAAAGCTTCAAAATCCACGCAGACTGGAGGAAGAAAACTTCAGAATCCACGCAAACTTGAGATGAAGATCTCACAATACACGCAGACTTTAGGAAGGAACATAATCCACGCTCGATTGAGGTAGGACTGCCAGCTGTCTTGATCCGACGTGCCTTGACTGACACAAAATCTCTGACAGTGATTGCTTTGTCAGTCGCATTAAATGACAAGAAACTCTTTTGGTACGCCAACTTGACGAAGGCTGACTCTTGCTGAAGAAGATTTTAAAAGTCACGCAATAGTCGGCTGTGATCTCTCGAGTTCCGTGCATACGTGGCATACGAAGAGACATTCTTCGACTGTCGTGCTGTCAGTCATAATGACTCTCTGACAAATGATGAGCTGTCTCTTCAGCGTGATTTGTAAATATTGTCCTGATCAACTGAGCGTGACTTTTGACTCTGTCCTGATCAACTCAGCGTGACTTTTGACTCTGCCTGATCAACTCAGCGTGACTGTCATTTTTAAGGCCTACAAAACCCTCTTCAAAGTTTTCGAAAAAAATGATAAATTATTTCGAAATACTTTGAAAACGAGATGATAAAATGAAATCAGTCACGCTGAGATGACTTTAAAATTTTTTTGGAAGTCGAAAAGACTTCGATGTTCTTTGAAAACATCCAAATAAACTTATTAAATGTCATGATGACTCTTCATTTTTTGAGACTGATTACATCCAATTTATGGTGGAATATGAACCGCCGGCGAGCTCTGTTATATAAACAGGGAGAGGATTCATTTTTAATCTTCATCTTACGTCAACATGACACCAAAGGAAGAAGCTAAAGAAGAAGCACGCAAGTTGGGCTTTTGTTCCCATGACGACCCTACTTTTGGGGGTACGGAACCGGAGCCTTTTGTCTTCGAGTTCAAAGATGACCCTACTCAACTAGCTAAGAATTTCTTGAGTTATTTTGGCTTGGATGGCTCGTCTTCTTCTGATGGACACAGCCTTGCAGAACAGCGTGAAATGTTGAATGCTCTGTTACACCGTATGAGGGTCAAGAGCGTAGAAGAACTGGGCACTAAGCTCAGCCGCTCTGCAAAATAGGGCGTATCTTTTATGCTTCTTTTGAAAATGTTGCACTTCTTCTTTTGTCTTTTGTAAGGCCATCAGTGCCTATCTTGAAGAATATAGTACAACTTTTGTGTTTGAACAGCGTGCATTAATGAAGAATATTAAATGGCACTCTTTGACTGTTTCCAATGTTGCGCTGTCTTCCAAAGCACACGTGACACTCATTCCATAATTTATGAGCGCTATTTACTCGGATCTTTTCCAAGAATAGACTTGTACTTTGTCCTTTAAATAGATAGATGAGTTTCATAGATACTCGTCTCCCATTCTTCTTCTTCTTCTTCTTCTTTGAGAATGAAATTTTTGGGAGATTTCATTCTCAAACAGGAAAGCAATGCTTTCTAATGTTCGATTTTTGCGCACTGTATCAAACATGGGTTTGCCAATCCTTAGCACCAAACTTGATGGTAAGTCTGCGTACCATTTTTGTTACTATTGAAGATAGGCTTTTATGTTTCTAACTGAAAAATGCACTCTTGACTAGCCAGTGCGTGCCAAATGTCATTTCTGTCGATTTAATCTCTTCTTCCTTGATGCTTTCTGCAGAAATTCGACTAAAACTTTTCTTCAGAACTGGCATTAGTGATGTGGATGCTGTGGAGAATATCCTGCTGACACCTACATCAGGGAGCTCATACGCTTTTGACGCGTACATCAGACAACTCAGAACTCTTCATGAGATAGAAGGGTCTTCCTCAGATGGTAGGAAGAGCCTTTATACACGAGAGTTGGATGGTGGAGTCAACTCTACCCAGAGAAATCGGGTAGTAGAGTTCCTTTCAAGGCAGAACCAAGAATTGTATCCCAATGTGGAATACATTCCTATCTCCTTTGAAAGGTCGCTCCCAATCCACCAGTTGTATTGGCAGCAACACGCCTTCGGGCTGCCATACTCTGTGGTTCTTCTCTCGTCTGAGAGAGAAGACCAGAGTTTGATTCCTGCTGATCTGGTCGTGACTGGGACCCAGACAGTCAGGAACTGCCACCAACAACGAACCTGACGGAGAAGGTCCGACGGAGAAGATCCAAAGAAGAAGATAGATCTCTATTAGGTTATTGTTGTGGTGTAGAATGAAAATCCAAAATTTGTAATAGATTTCCATTATGATTTGTAAGAAAGTCTAAGAGAATGTAATAGACTTTTTGTGGTGAAATGAGAATGGAAATGATAATTCTTCTATGCTCAAAAAAAATTTGTATTTGTGGATGAATTGTGGACATGATAGATAATGAAATCTTCTTTTCTGATTTAGAGTATATAATATTATCAGAGGTAATATGGACGTGATAATATGTAGGAACTCAAAAGAAAATAGATTGATTTCTATGCAAAGGTCAAAAAAATGACAAGTAAATAGATTCGGAATTGATCCAAAGATTATGAAAACGTAATCAATAACGAATCCCCAATTAATAAATTGATAGAAGATTATGAACGGACGAACCGTTAGATAAATATAATAAATGATCGGATGAACCGTCAAGTATTAATGAACGGGCGAACCGTCTGATGAATGTGAGAAATGAACGGATGAACCGTCAAGCATCAATGAACGTGTGAATCGTCGGATGAATGTGACGCTTCATTATTTAAGGAACTTCTACCTATAAATATAGTAGAAAATCTGACAAGAACGAACACTCCTTCTTTCAAACATAAAAATGTCGTCTGAAGAAGCATCCAAGAAGGCTGAAATCGCCATGAAGGTTCAGAAAGGCACTGAAGAACACCCTGTAGATCCAGTTCAATCGAAGAAGGCGGAAGCAGGCGAAGGTTCGTCTGCACCCAAACCACCAAGGGACATTCTGGATTTCCTGCTCGAACCAGGAAGGACTGAAGAAGAAGAAGCCATGAGGATGGCCGCTTGTAAGTTCCTCGTAGGTTCCAGCAAGGAGATCCTCGGCTCTTTTGCTGATCACGTCTTCGAGAAGGACGGCAGTGGACCACGTCCAAATGTAGAAGAGGATGATAATGATCTTCCTTAATATCATGTACCATCATTCATGATTAAAATAAAATAAAAATTTTATTTCTAAACATGAATTTGTCTGATGATTACAAGCATTTACATTTATACATGGTACTTTTTAAGGAATTTGGCATTAATAGGCATCAAAACTTTTCGACCATCCAATTCTGAGAGTTGATAAGCTCCATTTGAGAAAACTCTGCTCACAATATAGGGTCCTTCCCACTTTGCGTTAAATTTGCCTTTGCTCATATGAGTCATAATCATAGGACGTCTGACTGTTAGAACAAGTTCTCCTTTCTGATACGATCGAACTCTGACTTTCTTATTAAAAGCTCTTGAGATTCTAGCTTGATAGAATTCAATATTCTGTTGAGCAGATAATCGCTTTTCATCCAGAGCTTCTAATTTCTGAAGTCGAAGACGATCATTATTTTCGGCAGTGAGTTCATTAGCGATTGCTATCCTTAAAGAAGGAATTTGAATCTCTAATGGAAGAACAGCTTCGCAACCATACACCAGAGAAAAGGGTGTACATTTAGTAGCATTACGAACTGTAGTGCGATAAGCCCACAAACATTCATCGAGCTTCTCACTCCAATTACGTTTGTTAGTAGAGACAAACTTCTTTAGGAGGTTGATGATAGTTTTGTTGAAAGCTTCTGCTAATCCGTTAGCTGCTGGATTATACGCGGTAGAAGCCACATTATTGATCCGGTGATCATCACAGAATCGAATAAACTTCTGACTGACAAACTGTGGTCCGTTATCATGAATAATGCGTCGAGGAACACCAAATCTGTAGATGACATGATGCTTAATAAAGCTGATGACGTTGGACGTCTTAACTTCAGATAAAGGAATGGCTTCGGCCCATTTGGAGAAGTAATCGGTTATTGCAAGAATAAACCGATGACCCTTGGATGACGGCGGATTGATCGGGCCGATAATGTCCATGTCCCAAGCTTCGAAAGGCCATGATGCTGCCGTTGGATGTAGAAACTCCGAGGGTTGATGAATAAAATCTGCATGGATTTGACAAGCTTTATACTTCTTTGCATATTCGATGGCGTATGATACCATAGTGGGCCAATAATAACCCATACGTCGAATACGGTCTTGAAGTTTTGGTCCAGGCTGATGTGCTCCACAAATTCTATCATGTGTTTCGCTAATAATTTGTTGAGCCTCGTCACCGACAACACATCGAAGAAGTAAACCATCATAAGCTCGACGATATAAGGTCTTTGTTGTATGATTGTAATAGAATCTGAGTGATCGTCGTCTGATAGATGCTGCCTCACTCGGATCATCCGGAAGAATATCATACAATACGAAATCTAAGAAAGGAAGTCTCCAATCATCCATATTTTGATTCTCGGCCGAGTTACTGAAGATAAATTCTATGCTGGAATCAGATGAAGATGACAAAGATTTACGACTAAATCCAAATCCTCTTGTTGTGTTGACGTCATGAGATGTTGATTCTTCAATGTCAATTGGAAGCCCTAGAGTTAGGTTATTTTCCAGATGAAATAATTCTCGATTGCGAACAATAATCATTTGTTGCCGTCTAATCGGAATAGCTAACACCGCCGCAAGATTAGCTAGAGCATCAGCTTCCGTGTTACATGCTCACCTAACATGTTCAATGAAGAATTCTTCAAACGAAGAAGCCATAGATATAGCTGATCTATGATAAGGAACCAGATCTTGATGGCGAACTTCATAAGTCCCATTTATCTGATTGACAATGAGTTTAGAGTCTCCGTACGCCTCCAAATGTTGAATATTCAGATGCTTAGCGAGTTGAAGACCAATAAGTAATGCATTGTACTCAGCTACATTGTTCGAACATGGCTAAGAATAAACTCTTTGGATAGCAAGACCTTCTGGTGATACAAGAACAATTCCAACTCCAGCGACAATATCACCATTAGGACCTATCCTTGAAGCTCCATCAAAGAATAGACGCCAAGTAGGATCTTCTTCAGCAATTTGGTTTGAATCTAAGACCTCATCTGGAATTTGGTCATAGAGTTTTGAATTTTCTGGAATTGAATGAGCAGCCAGAAAATCGGCTAAAGCTTGTCCTTTGACTGATTTCTGAGGAATATAATACATGTCATACTGAGCTAGTAGGATTCCCCAGTTAGCTAATCGAGAATTTAAAACACTGGGTTTCTTCATCATGATCCGTATAGGATTGATCCTGGAGATGACATGAATAGTCTGGCCAATGATATAATATCGTGTCTTCTGAACATCGAACATCAAGGCTAGACATTCTTTTTCGACCGATGAATATCGAGGTTCAGCTCCGGTCATAGTACGACTGAGATAGTAGATGGCTTGTTCATGGTTTGATTCTTTTGAGCAAGTAATGCACCCAATGAATGACTCATTGCTCGAGTATATAGGAGAAATAGAATTCCTGAAACGGGAGGTACCAATACTGGAGGGCTCATCAGATATTGTTTTATATCATCGAATGCTTTCTGACATTCATCATTCCAGACAAAAGAGACACCTTTCTTCATAAGTTTGTTGAATGGTCTGTAGCGTCCTGACAAATTAGAGATGAATCTCCTGATATAAGCGATCCTTCCTTGAAATCCTCGTAGCTCTTTTAAGGTGCGTGGAGGATGCATCTCTTGGATGGCTTTGATCTTCTCGGGATCCACGTGTATACCTTTAGAGGTAATGACGAAGCCAAGAAATTTACCACTAGAGACGCCTAAGAAGGACTTAGTAGGGTTCATCTTTAATTGATGCTTACGCATTAGATCAAAAATAGTCTTCAAATCTTGGATATGATCCTCCTTTTGTCGACTTTTGACTGCAATATCATCAACGTAGCTTGACTGTTTTCCGCAGATGTTCACGGAATATAGTGCTCATAGCT
Organism: Iris pallida; assembly: GCA_029216955.1. Taxonomy (NCBI): domain Eukaryota; kingdom Viridiplantae; phylum Streptophyta; class Magnoliopsida; order Asparagales; family Iridaceae; genus Iris; species Iris pallida. The sequence continues at coordinate 31,050 of JANAVB010008342.1, forward strand.
CGTTGATAAGTTGCTCCTGCATTCTTGAGACCGAATGGCATAACTGTATAACAATATGTACCAATCGGCGTTCTGAAAGAAGTGTGCTTCTCGTCGTCTGGAAATATTTTAATCTGATTGTATCTAGAATACCCGTCCATGAATGACATCCGTTCAAATCCATAGGTATTATCGATCATGACATCAGTGATTGGTAGAGGGAATTCGTCCTTAGGGCATGCCGCATTGAGATCGCGGAAGTCTATACATACTCTGATCTTGCCAGTCTTTTTAAGGACAGGAACTATGTTAGCCACCCAATCGGGATGTTGTTCCTCTCTAATAAATCCGGAGGCCATGAGTTTATTAACTTCAGCTTCAATTGCATCCATAATGTCTGGACGAAATCGTCGCTGTTGTTGTTTGACCGGTTTAGCATTCGGCAAGATATTGAGCTTGTGAGTTGTAATTTGTGGATAGCCCTGGCATATCTTCATAACTCCAAGCGAAGACATCGATGTAATCACGAATGAGTTTGATCATGTCTTGCTTATCAGTTTCTGAAAGACTTTCACTAATGAATATTGGTTTGGGGGATCCCTCTTCACCAACATCTATTTGAACAAGTTTATCTTCAGTCGGAGGTTCTTTTTGCTCGAAACGGAACTCCCATTGATTATCTAATCTTTGGGCCCATTGTTCTGATTCAGGTGAGATTTCAAACTCTTCTTCGTCTTCATCACTTTCTTCAGAACGGTTAATGGAAACCATGTTGGAAGACAGAATGTTGCAGTAGAAATTACCGATACTCGTATCGGAATCCCAAGAAGTGGTACTAGAAGAATCAGATCTCTTATCTTCGTCAGATTCAGGATCTTCATGGATAATATTGATGAAAGGAGTAGGAGCAATATAGCCTAATCTGTATTTCGTCCTCCCATATTTCAGAGGAGGAATACGAACAAGCATTTTTCTTCCTTTCCACTATTGAGGCCAGTTCTGAAGTCATAGTCCATATTTTTGATGATGTCTTTAGATTGCTGACTATAGCGACGTAGTTGTAATCTTCCAGTATCATCGTTTTTGTCATCATCTTCTAAATCAGAAGGACTTTGGGGCCCTTTGTAGAAGAATATTGGAATGTATCCTGGCTTTCTGCTGGGAACTAGAAAGTATGAAGATTGTACAAGTTCTAGGGATACATCTGTATGAACAGTTTGTACAACTCCTATGGTTATTGTGCTCAAGTCATCTAACAAATGTAAATAACTATAAACATAATTACACACATCAGCGTACTGCAAAGATGGAGACTTTTATTAAATATAAAAGCAGCAATATTTACATTGGGAGAAGGCTGAGCCTTAGAGATTTTAGCCAAGTTAATGACTAAAGGGGAAGAAGAAGAATGAGAAGAAGCTTTGTTTCGATTAAGATCAATAACAAATGGCTCAGAAGAGGTGAGCTCCCTTGAAGTCGGAAGAATAGTCCGCCCTCCAAATGGAATTAGCAGAGTATCCTGTGAAGATACAGGAACTGTAGTACGCCCACTAACAGGAATGATCATTGTATCTTGAGCAGACGAATGAGGCAACGGAGAGATCCGTCCACTCACTGGAATGATGAAAGAACCTTCTCCAGAGGGTTTTGGGAGATTGTTGCTGAGTAGCTCGACCTTTAACAGGGATTATTAAAGTCTCACTTTGTGAATCCTCTTTCTCCATAGCTTGTATGACCCTTGTATACTCTTCTTTGTACATTCGGAAATTATTGAAATAAGCTTCAACCCCATGGAAGGGATTTATATCAGCAACTTCTTTTTGTACTCTTCCATTGCTATCAATGTACTTAAAACACTGATGAAGAGTAGAAGACACCACATTATTTTCATGAAAAAGGGCCTCCCAAGAAGAAGATTATAGGATCCCACGATCTCAATCACATAGAAAGTGACTTTGGATCTGAAATCGTCTATTTGAGCTTCAGATGAATCTTTCCCAAAGGCTCGCTTCGGCTTTGATTGAATCCCAAGATAGTAGTAACCGTCTTAGAGAGCTTGTGAAGAGGGATGTTTAGTTCATCCAACAGACTCTTTGGCATTATGCTTATAGCAGACCCTGGGTCAATGAGGATACGATCTATCTTCATCGTATCGATATAACCAGTGTAGTAGAGAGGCCGATCATGTCGATTATCCTCCAATAGCATGTCGTCTTATGTAAAGGTGATATTTGGGATAATCTCCAATACACTGTTGCAATATAAGCAAGTGGCAGGTTCTGCATCTGGCTTCTTCAATTGTGCAAGACAAGAGTCTGCTTGAAGAAGTGCTTCACTTAACGTCTCCCGAGTTTCTTTAGAAAGACGTAGAAGTTCGAAGAGGGACATTCTAGCTGGAGTATTAGCAAGTTGAGCTAGAATGTCAAAGTTGTAAGGCTTCTGAAGCCCAAGAGGAGGGGACTTCTTGATTGGTTTATCACCGAGCCTGTTGTTTGCCTTTCTCCAGAACTGTAGATTTAGGAGGAATAGGTTCAACTGGTGTAGTTGAAGGAACAGGTGTAGTAGATGATTCTTCTTCAGGAGGAACATTAGGAGCATCTTTATCAGCTGGAAGGATATCAGGAGTATCCTCAGGATTCTTGGAATAATCCTTTAGATAAGGTTTCCCTGTTCGAGTAGCAAGTGCTTCTTCCTTCTCTTTTGGCTCTGTATCAGAGGTAGATCCAAGAGAAGTCATATGACATGACTTAATCTTTCCAACCTTCTTGGACTTTCGAGAAGTAGTCTTTTGAGGAAAAGGAGATTCAAAATCTGCCACTAGATCAGGATGAATCCACATGATTTCTCTAATTTCCAAGTGATTGGCACTAATCCTTCAGATTATGGAGGAGGAATATTCACTATCTCAAGAGTTACCTTGGGAATAGGAACGATCCCACTTTCAAGGAGTTGAGGAGAGAAATCTCCGAATTGCATAGAGACGACGTTGGAGGTGACGGTCTTCTCTTTTGGAGTAAGGGAGATAGCTCCAGATTTAATCATTTCTTGGATCTTTCCTTTCAGTACATAACATGTACGAATTGTGTGACCCAACATTCTGTGATATGGGCAGTATTTGGGATGATCTGTCTTACCAGCTTCATCAGGTTTCTTGATTTCAGGTAATTGTATTTTATTACCTTTCAGCAGACATTCAAAGATACCAAGGACATCGTCATCATCGAAAGAGTATTCTTCTTTGGGGCGAGGTGTTCTTGGTTGTTGAGTTGTAGAGGTAGGAGAAGTTTGAACAGTTGATGCATCTTTGCTCTGAAGATTAACTTCAAGAGTTTCTTTTCCTTTGCGAGCATTATTTTTATTGTTAGTACCTTGACCTGTTTCTTTGGGAGTCATCTGCACTCCTAAACCTTTGAAGGTTTCAGCACTAATTTCTGCAGCCTTGGCACTAACTATGAAAGAAGGCCAGTCTTGGAATTGGGTGGATCCTGTCCACATGCTGATGATTGGCAACAAGTTTGATTTGCATGTGTCGATGGTGACAGCATCAGGAGTTCCAAGAGGCATCTTCAGAGCTTCTCTTCGAAACCGTTCAATGTAATCCTCTGTAGTTTCATTATTTTTCTGCTT
>JANAVB010008343.1:0-25540 GCA_029216955.1 Iris pallida
GTTTTTGGACATCTTCTCCTTCTGCTTGATTTCTCAAACTTTAGGAATTTTCGGAAGTTCTTCACAAGTAGGGCATGTTCATCACCACTTGATGATTCTTCATCAGAGTCATTGCATGTTGATTTTCTTGCTTGAGCTTTGAAAGCAATAGATTTTTCTTTTGGTGTTGCTTCTTCAAACTCTTGCAAATTAAGTTCATGGGTCATCAGCTTCCCCATCAGTGTTTTCAAGGATATAGTGGTGAGATCGTTTCCTTCAATAATTGCTGTGGCTTTTGGATTCTAGTTCTTGGTTAGAGCCCGCAGCACTTTTCTGATCTTCTCATGATTGCTGTAATCCTTACCAAGAGATTGCAAAGGATTAGTTATATCAAGGAAATGAGTAAACATCTGTGTAATTGACTCACCGGATTTCATCTTAAAAGATTCATATTCCTGTGTCAGTCTACTAATTTTGGATTCTTTTACTTGGGAAGTACTTTCATGAGTTACCTCAAGAAGTTTCCAATTTTCATGAGACATCTTACAGGTTGAAACTCTGTTGAACTCCATTTTGTCAATTGCACAGAATAGTGCATTGATGGCACGAGCATCTAGACTAGCCTTAGCTTTTTCAGCTTCAGTGTATTTGTCATGAGGCTTGTCTACAAGCTGGCCTTCAACCACTGTGGGTGCTGGTTTCTTATAACCATCAATGACTATAGACCAAAGATCAAAGTCAAGAGATTTTAAGAAGAAAGTCATTCGTGTTTTCCAATAGGTATAATTTGTTCCATCAATAGGGGAGGTCTATTTGTGGATTGCCCTTCACCGTTGAATATTGATTTCACGGCTGCCATATATACTCTCTGAGGTTCGTTATATAAAAATATAACCTGCTCTGATACCAATAGGACCGTTGAGCACCTCTAGAGGGGGATGAATAGAGTGTGTGTGTGCAGCAGAAAGTAATCACCAATTAAAACTTTAAACTATGGCAGTGAAATAAGAGACAGTAAATATAATGCAGCAAGAGATAGAGAATTCAAACTCAGCGACACAGCGATATATACTGGTATCCCTCTGAGAGGACTAATCCAGTCTCGAGTACTCTTGCTCGATGTTAATCCACTATGGCACAAGCTTTAACTGAGAGCTTGCAGTCTCTTGCAACACCGTGCTTGGTGACAAGTGCACGACCGACTTCACAACACCGTGCTTAGTGACGAGCGTACGACCAGCTCCACAACAAGAAAAGTTGCTGAACTTGGAACGACCTCTTTACAACTCTTGGAATACCAAAAGACTCTAAATCAACTCTGATATTACTGGCTTTTGGCTAAGAGGTGTATAGGTAATTTGAAAATCTTGGATCGTTTGAAAACACTCGAATAGTAGAGAAGAGAAGATGAAGAGCGAATGAATGATTTGAAATGAAAAGTTCTCTATTTATAGGTGTTTTCTGGGACCGAACTCGGACAGAGTTCGGGTAGAGTTCGGATGCAGATATCTCGCAAAGAGACGTTGCTCGCAGATTTGGAGACAACAGAAGTTTGAATACAAACTGACCGAACTCGGACAGAGTTCGGTCCGAACTCGGGCCGAACTCGGTTATGAGTTCTGTTAGGAGATTTTCGAAATATTTTATCAAAATTGTTTTCAAAGATATTTTGAAATATTTTGTAAAATTATATGAGTGGTAATGGGTAGGCTTTTTAGAATGTGGACTAAGATAACCCTAAGCCAGTATTACCAAAACTGATTTTACAAAATAAATCCTAGACTCAATAAAATGTAAAATACAGAATAAATATAAAATGAGTCATCTTCAGATTTGATGATGTTGATGCTTCATTTGATGCAATACAACGTCCGTTGAAATTAATTTCATATATCCTGAAATGATTAGCAGCAGTTTGTATATTTTGTATATTGACTTAAGTGCATGTTGATTATCGAAATCGGGTGTGACCATGGAATAGGCCAACAGATATCAGGTCAAAGGATCAGAGATATAGAATAATACGAAGGATATCAATAAAGGATAATTGTGATTGAGATAACTAAACATCAGTAACCCCCACGTATCTGATAAATTAGACCTGTATGGGCCACAACTAAAACCTGTATCATGCCCTAGAACCAGAATACTAACAAGTGGAGACGGACAAGGCCAGCTACGCAATTCCAAAGTACGCCAGTAATCTAAAATTACGTATAAGCTGTCAAGACATGGGGGTAACTTCTACAAGCCAACAGTCGATTCTAGGTCAAGCATTCCTAGGTATCTTAATCACAGAAAATTATACAAAGTACAAGAAGTATGATCATCAGACATACAATAGTAAAGTGTCCCAAACCATTTATACATGAATGATCATGAAGTTAGTCATAACAAAATAGAGAACTAGTAAGAGTAATAATCATACATGATAAGCTCTAGCTATAGTCTAGAATACGCACATCATGTTTTGGCCCGTAGGCTAAATGTCAAGAACCAAAACATGAGCTAAACACGTGCTCGGAGGCTAAACGCCACAAAAGAATAATGTACATATCAAGTGGGAGAATAATAAGAAACCAACTCAGGTACTCTGGTGCTTCGGATAGTCACCATCGAGTAGATGGTACAGAAGATCCCCTGGGCTCCTCTATCAGATCTGGCCAAACAAAACCAGTGGGGTCAGACCCCCAAATAGCAAGTACCACAAGGAGGCCAAACTATGGACTAAAACCAGCAATAGCTAACATAGCAATGGTTAGAGAAAGCAATAAGTAAATGCAGATCGAGACTCGTGCACTACCAATGCACTCATCCTGAGAATAGAAAAGACAATAAGTAAATCATCTTGGAGCATAAAGTAATTGACATATGACATAATATACAATGTAGTCATGTTTAGTAACGAAATCTTGAGAATATGTAAAATCAATTGATCATGTAAGCATGTGAGTCAGCCGGGTCATGAGAGCATGTTGACTTAGCATAGGGATCACGTAAAGCTTGTGAGATAACTGAACGTGTGAATTGTGGGAACCATACAGAATGACAATGATAGAATGACTTAGGAACTATCCCGGAAGTCAAGTTACAACCCGTAAACCAAACAAGGACCGGGGTTGTAACCTTTCTCCTGAACAGAACTTAGCCTCCAATCAAGGTTTAGCATAAGATCATGTAGAACATGTGAGTACTGAATAGGACGACAATTGATAAGATGACTTGGGAGCTATTCCGGAAGCCAAGTTACAACCCGTAAACCAAACAAGAACCGGGATTGTAACCCTTCTCCTGAACAGAACTCAGCCTCCGATCATTTATCGACAAAAGTAAGGCGTAAACAATAATGTACTGAAATAAACATACGGACACTGTCTAGATAAAACTAGACTAGACTGGACTGACTCCATCCATCAAACACGGCCAAGCAATGAGTACGGCTTGATACGTTAACTAACTATGGTTATCACAAGCCTAGTTACTAATAAGATGTAGTTTTAAAAAATCTAATCCAGTTACCTGCCCTGCAGACTGTCCGAATTATCCAGGCCAAAAAGAAAAGTAAAGATGGATACATCGCCCAGGAGACAAATATCCAAGATATAATAGTGGGTACATTGTCCAGGAGACAAATGTACCCTATAGACATATAATGGTGGGTACATCGCCTAGGAGAAAAATGTACCCTGTAACATCGACGGTGCGCTGGAAGTGTGCTCATCATGACAGATAGCTCCAAATCCATTCAAGTTAGGGCTGGGACAAAGGGATTGCAGGTAACCGAAAATTTTTTCCCTCCCAATGATCTAGATAATCAAGCTAGTTGTTTAGTCCTTAATGTTTTCTTGTTGGATTCTGGGTGTGGCATTCTGCCAAATCCATCCTAGACATGATATGCAAGACTTGGCAATACAAGAAAGTGTACTATAATAAGCCATAACAAGAAAATATAATAAGCTGAAAGCTAGGAGTGTGCTACGATAAGCCACTATAGAAAAAATAGGAAGTGCGCCATGACAGGCCACTATCAAGAGTTATCATGTTAAGGTTGCTTGTTAAGAGTGTGCTACGATGGGCCACTAGCATGTTAGCATGTAAAGACATGTTCAAGAGTGCACCACGACGGGTCACCATCATATAAACAAAGAAAGACATGTACCAGAGTGCACCACAACGGATCACTATCTACTATGTAGAGAAGAGACGTGTAGCATGAGTGCACCACGACGGGTCACAATCATGCTAAGCAAAGAAGAGAAATGGCAACAAATATAGCATGTAAGTAAGAACTTGTCCAAAAAGGGGTATCATGGCATGAAAGAGGGAATAAATAAAGTAACAACTTGGCATAAAAATAATAATTGAATCTGTGCTAGTGTTAGGTGTACAAAGGGTGTACAATCATTTTCTAACTGTACAAGATTATCAAATCATGTTAAGAAATTTATTACAGTCGAAGAAACCTCAAAACGTCAAGTACTGAAAATATGCCAAAAGATCAAAACTATGATTGAAGTTATCAATCACATATAAACTCTAGTTAATATGAAACAAGAAGATTCTTGAAGCTAAGACAAAGATCTACAACTTTTATTTTGGGAGTTAGAAGAAATTTAGCCACAAATCAGCCAAATAGGACATAAAACAGTCAAAACAGTCAAAACAGCCAAAATAGGCACTATGTTGCATTCTGCGGCACTATGTGGCCTTCTGCGGCACTATGCCGCAGGCTACGACACTATACGACACTTTACGGCAGGCTGCACTATGTGGCATGCTGTGCTGTGCGGCACTATGTGACAGGCTGCACTATACGGCAGGCTGCACTATATGGCAGGCTACACTATGTGATAGGCTGCACAATACGGTAGGCTGTACTACACGGCAGACTACGCTGTGTGGCACCATTCATCGTCCCTGTAGTGCCCCATCCCGTTCAGTCAATCAGAGGAATCAAAACGCCAACGGCGTTCGGACTTAGCCTTGCAACGGCTTGCTCGAAGACATCGCTCGATCAAGGCGACCACTCGCTCAGGTGGGGTAGTTTTGGTGAACTTGCCTCATCTTAGCCTTCACATAATAAATTGCATATTTTAACTTGCACAAGTAGGCTTGATAATAAAAGAGACGAATCTACATAGCTAAAGTGAATAATCCCGACTGTCGAATTGAGTTAGAAATATGGAAGGTCCAATGGTCGGCTTAGAGTTGTGATTGTAATGCCGTGGTTCGTATTACGTATTTCTGGAATACGTGTACGTATTTATTCTTGATTGCATGATTTCCTTGCTTAATTTCCTCCCTGGGCTTGGTTTATTCTTGGCTTGGGTTGGCTTGGTTCGGTTGGGATTGCTCTTGGTTTCATCATGAACCAAGGGGTGAACCCCCTACCTACCACCCCACTCATATTTATTACCTATTCTTCTCTCTCTTCATTAATCTCTTCTTCTCTTCCATTTGCTCCCTTCACCTACTAGAGAGACAAGAGAGAGGTCTAGGCAAGTACAACTTGCTTCCACAAGAGAGCTTATTTTTATTGTTCTATTAGCTTCTCCTCATGTTTCTAAGACACATTAGAACTTGTCATTTCTATTTTGAGGCTTAAATTTTTGTAGATCTAGAAATTAGTTATTTTTGGATTTTGGTGGTTTTGATCTATCAAACTTCTTTGTTTTCAAGTTTTGATGGTTCCATGTTGTAGAGAATTTTATTCTACCTAATTTTGACCTTTGAAAAGTTGGATTTGGACTTATTTGACAAAGTTATGGACTTTTGAAGCTTTGGGTTCAAACCATGGAGTTCTTGCTGATTTGGAGAAGACAGTGAGCAGTGCGCGAGCTTTTTAGCTTACGCCACTGAGTTGTGCACGCTCTTTAGCGCAGTGCAGTCCGACTCATACGCTGCCTTTTGGAGGCGTATGTCTTGCATACGCTGCCTTGACAAGGAGTCGTATGGACCTCATACGCTGCCTTTTGGGAGACGTATATCTTGCATACGCTGCCTTGGCAAGGAGTCGTATGGACCTCATACGCTGCCTTGATGAGGAGTCGTATGGACCTCATACGCTGCCTTGAAGAGGAGTCGTATGGAGTACATATGCTGCCTTTTTGGAAGCGTATGTCTTGCGTACGCTGACTTGAGCGTAGCTTGACCTGAGCGTAGCTTGACCTGAGCGTAGCCTGACTGAGCATAGCTTGACCTGAGCGTAGCCTGACTGAGCGTAGCTTGACCTGAGCGTAGCCTGACCTGAGCGTAGCTTGACCTGAGCGTAGCTTGACCTGAGCGTAGCGTAGCTTGACCTGAGCGTAGCCTGACCTGAGCGTAGCTTGACCTGAGCGTAGCTTGACCTGAGCGTAGCTTGACCTGAGCATAGCCTGACCTGAGCGTAGCCTGACTTGAGCGCAGCCTGATTACCCTGGATCTTCTATAGCCCTGTATATTGATATTTTATTAGATATTTAACGTCCATTTTATATCCTTACGCCTTTTGTCCTGAACTTGATAACCATGAATTTACTTGATATGTTTGTAATTGATAATTGAGCATGACGTGATAGTGACCCAGTGGTGCACTCCTGACATGACCTGATAGTGGCCCGTCGTGGCACACTCCTGATAAGTACACTTGGCATGATAACCTGACATGATTATCTCGAATAGCTGTTGCGACGGCTACCTGACATGACATGACCTGTATAATTAATCTGGACACCGTGGGCGATTGTGTTTGTATAAATAAACCAGTCCTGTCTTGCATCATGTCTAGGACAGGGACTCCTGAGTACCACGGTCAGGAGTACCTACTAAAATGGACTAAGGCTAATAACTAGATTAATACATTAGTCATTACGAGATTTCCCAGCTACAGGCAATCCCGTTACCTGGGCACGCCTTGGGATCTGTAGCCTGCCGTCGAGTAGGACACATTTCCAGCACACTGTCATGTGTTGCACCCTTCAAGCTACCTAAGGGTACATTGTTTCCTGGACGATGTACCCACCTGAATTCAACTCTAATCTTTTAACCCGGGTAACCTGGATGGTCTGCAGGGCTTGTGGCTGTGGAATAATCTTACTGCATCTTGTTAGTAATTAGGCTTGTGACAACCCTAGTTAGTTAAAGTATCAAGCAGTAATTCTTGGTTGGCCGTGAAGTGATTGGACGGAGTCTAACCAGTCTAGTCTTGCCCTGATCCTGTTCCAGATTATTGAATGACCAGAATGCTTGTATTTATTTTACCGATAAATGATGAGAATTCCAAGTTCTATTCAGACGAAGGGTTACAACCTCGGTCCTTGTTTGGTTTACGGGTTGTAACCTGGTTATCCGAATAGTCCCATGGTTATCCCGTCATATCCCTGATGTATTTTCTTTATTTTCAGTTCTTACTTTTATTTATATCTTGTGCTGATTGCTGGTTTTAGCTCTTAAGTGAAGCCCCTTTGTGGCACTTGCTCTTTCTGGGGTCTGACCCAGCTGGTTTTGTGTGGCCAGATTTCGGAGCAGCTCCAGAGGATCTACCGACCTTCCAGCCAGATGGTGGCCACTAGACGGAACCCTGGTAACGAGTGGGTTATTTTTGGCTCTCCCACTCTATTGTAAAAATATTCTTTTGAGGCGTTTAGCCGACGAACACCTGTTTAGCTCGGTTGCACTTACTTACTGTCTGCCTACGGGCTGTAACATGATTAACAGATCCTAGGGTTGATCATGTATGACTAAACTCTTGCTAGTCCTAACATTTTGTAACGACTAGCTTCATGATCAGTTGAATATGTAATGTTTGGGACGCCTTACTATTGTATATTTAATGATCATACTTCTTGTAACCTTTAACTTACTTGCTTTGATTGAGACACTAGGCTTGTTCATGACCTTAAGAGACTGTTGGCTTGTAGATAAACCCTCATGTATCTAGACAGTCGTGACAGTATAGCGAGATGGATTCCATTTCATATACGTAGCTGGCTATGTCTGCCCCCTCTCCAGTATTCTGGTTCTGGGGCGTGACATGCATGGTGTGCTTTAAAAATGATACTCGATCCTTCGTCTCGTGGCTTGGGAAAAGGAAAGTTGGTTGAGTAGGCGAAGTTATGAACGTAGCCTAAGTCATAGGCGTCGCCCGCATGAATGCTTCATAAAGCGTGCACGGTCCCATCGTCCAAGGCTTGGCATAGCCTTGGTTCGTCCATGAGTTAAGTTACGTTGAGCGGCTTGTGACCTAAGTCTAGGCACCCGAATGACTTGGTCGTTCAAGTCGAATGCGTACACGGCATGATCCATTAAGGCAAAGCTTGACGCAGCCTTTGTTCATTAAGTTGTTGTGAAGTTAAGTTAGGCAAAGTTATGTCGGTCGACCTAAGATATTACAAGTACTGTCCCGCTCTTTCGCGGTTTGTCAAAGTTAAGTAGTCCCATGATCTCCAGGCCCGTCGACTTGGGCAGGAGTGTTGCGTAGAGCATGATTGGCTTAAGGAACGATGCACGGACTTAATGTTTAAGGCACGAGCCACGGTTGATTTAAAGTGAGTTATGGAAAAAAAGGGGCTATCAAATAGTCATTCCTAAGTTGAGTAAAAAGGATATTGCATCAAGGAAGAAGGCTCGCGACCGTGGGCCATCGAGGGATCTCAAGGATAAAAGTCTTGAACTTGGTTTGAAAGAGAGGGTAACACTGAAAAGAAGGATGACTGTGTGAGACGTCAGTTTGAGTCGAGTCTTGCATGGTCATGGACAACTTATCGACAAGGACAATGTTTCTTCGAGCGGCAACCCTGGGCCACGGGACCGACTCGGCCTAGGAGGAAACAGGGTATAGTCATATATAAGGTTTTAGCACGGGTTAAAGCGGAGGCTTGCAACGGAGCTAGCTACTTGCGTTGAAAGGTCCCCGATTTAACAAAGCTATACGTCGCAGGATAGCTTGTTATACTAGTGGCCAAGTTCATATAGATGTCGACAAAATAGCGGTTATCCGCGTGTATGCCTTTGGATTGAGTCGAGTTGAATGTGTGTACAAGTTGAACACAAAGTTTGGGCCTAAGATTTGGCTTCAACATAGGCGTCGTGCTTCGGCACGAGATGTGGCGTCGAGTCTCAAGTGTTGACATGTGAGTTGCATATGTTGGGTTGAGTTGTTCGAGTTTAAGTCAGGAGATGCCGCAAGACAAAGTCGGTCGAGTGACATTTAGCCCACAAGTCCTGATTGGGTCAGTTGGTGATTGAAGTAGGAAGGGCCGCGAGGCGACGATATGGTTAAGTCTCACTGAGTGGCGAGGCATGGCCTTAGCAAGGGTTTGTAGCACGGTCACATGGAAAAGGAGTCTATCGTACAGTTGTGTTTCTGATTTTGGGCCGTAAGACAAACATGACTTGATAGATTAATTGATGTTGCAAGCACGGGATGGTTTAGAGACACAAAATAGGCCAAGGCGTTTGTCCTAAAACTGATCCTAAGGCAAGAGTAGGAAGACAATCATAAAAGGGACTATGTTGCACAAAGTAAATCAAACGTGTTGGTTTTGTATGGGTGGGCAAGGAGCTCATTCCACCAGTACAGTTGAGTACTGACACCCACATAGTTTTCATGTGCAGGCACAGGTAGAAGCTCGTGGCACGGAGCTCGCTTAGATGTGTTGAGGTACGGAGTTCCTTGGCGATTCGAAGCGTGCGGCCGCATGGTGTCAAGACTTATATGGGACATAATGTATGGACGTCGCCTTCCAAAGCATCTGCTGGCTCAAAACATGTAATGAGAGATGAGAGAGAGCTGAGTGACTTGTAATATGAGATGAGTGAGCTTGAGAGACTTAATCTTGGCCTTGTGCCCTATTGTAACCTTTGTTTCAATATCAATAAAAGAGTGTTTTGAAATGACTTATGTTTAGCTTCAAATTCTGCTGCTATTATTCAATGTCTCTGCTTGGGACTTCTGTACGACGACCCCGTTGCAGCCGCTGAAATCGTTCGTTATGGAACCCGCCTTACACGAGCACAACCTAGGATCGTGCGACATCACGCCTTTGCAAGGACGATCGCTCATACGGGAGCGGGGCGTGACATAATGGTATCAGAGCACGACTTTACGTCCTTGGACTATCGATTGAATTCTTTAACTCCATTGTTTCCGCAAACTCTGAATTGTTGCTTCCGCATGTTAATATCGTTGGTGTGCTCTCTCTCAAATGTTCCACGGGATGTCCATACAATAAGTCTAACTATTTTGTAAAACATAGGAGAACAGTTTTTGACAAAAAACAAAAAGATGGTTTGCGTAAGCACGGTTGGCTAAGTCGGGCTGGGCATATACACCAAAGTCGCATCGACCTTAGAAAATTTGAGTACGAGATTCGAATTATGTTGGACGAGAATGAGTTAGACTTGATTGAGTAAATAGGATGATTATCGATAGGGGTGCTATCGAACGACGATGTTATCGTCGATGTGATATAGGTGAGCGTGCTTAAAATTTAAGGAATCGTTCGAAAGGAATTCGAGGAGATAGAATTGTGAATCGAATGATAAGTTGAGGATTTGTTGAATGACTTCATCCCTGAGTGGTGTATGCGATAGCCTCAGGATGTCGATCGATCGATTGAGGATTCGGGTGTCGATGAGTCTATCAGCAAGCGTCGTACATATGCAAAGCCTTAGATTGAGTGAGTTGTTGTCATAAAGTTTGATAAGTGGATTCGAACAACCTAGAAATTGACGCGCACGAAACGTGCACGGGATTGAGGATGGTGCGAGTATGAAACGCGAAGATGATTTTGTAGATAAATTAAATCGAGGAAAATCTAAGGTGTAGCGAACGGATGACTTGATCAAAGAAATTGATACGGATTGTATATGAAAAGTTAGCACGACAGGTAGATAGCGTGCATGAAAGGTTTGATTTTGAAGTTACGCGAATGACTCTAAGGATTGGATTGATTGTTGCTCGATGATTGAGTTAACAAAGGGACGATGTGAATTGAAAAAATGCATTGGTCGATGACTTAAGATAGACGGACGAATATACGTGATTTTAGATTTGAACGAATTGATGTTGTGAACGATTTGAGGGATAATGATCAAACTTGAATTGAATGTCGAGGAGATTATCAAGTCGGACGATAGCATCATTCGCATGACTCAAAATTGGTTGCAAAGAAAGATCGCCAGGTTACGCATATCGTCGATGGTATTGAGGCGTATTAAAGATCGATATGCGATAACTCGGTGATACTCTGACTCGGCGAATGACGATCATGCAAGTGTTATTATTCGGTTGGATGCTATACTTAGGATTTTGATTGAGATAAATGTTGGATAAAAATGATTGTGTCTTGATGGTTATGCGGATAACCACAGCGTCGACATTCTTGTCTTGCGCGAGCACAACTCCAGCCTCGCACATACGTCGCGTCGGATTTGGGGCGATCATTCCGCGTGAGCACTGGCATGGTGATTCATGTCGCGGGAATGATCAAACTCAGAAAATCAGGACGCGATAACTTTGATTGTCTCAACTTGTTGGCTTGATGCGAAGGTGAATTCGAGGATTTGTAGGACTTGTGATTGTCGAATGAAATAAGCCTGAGGATTGGGTAGGTCCAATCCGCGTATCGGGAATGAATTAGTCTAGACATAAAATAAAAGTTACGTCCCGATAAGGATAATCATTCTGCGGGAGAATGCATGGTGATTCATGCCCACCGTGGATAATCTGGCTCACGTAAGATCGGGGCGCAACGTATTGTTAAGTCAGATGACCTTGTGATCGATTTCGTGAATTAGGATAAATGACTTAGGGAGTATGGAATGTGAATTACGGTTTAGCGATGAATTATGTCATAGCGTGCTTGACTTGGAAGGATTGATAGGCGTATTATGTCGAACATGTTCGAAGAAATGGACTATACGAAATGGCTTGATGAACAAAGCGATATTGATATGTCAAGGAATTGGTTGAAACGTGAGTTATCGTAGGATGGCTTTGCTGAATGACTCGGACCCCATGTGACAAATGTTGGGATGTGTGTAGGCAATCTATGCTCGAAGTTTAGAAATCGGAGTGATACGAGCTGGCTAGAAAACCCCGTACTATCAATTTGGTTTGACCTTAGGATGGGGTCAGTGTTGATATTGTTGTTTGGAAACTATGATTCCAATACTAGCGGAAAGACATAGCCTAGCGGTTAGGCAGACGTCCGAGTGCGAAGTGGTAGGATTTGTGGAGGCACCACTCGCGAGTATCAGTTGACATGCATATATATCAGGGATGCCCGAATATGTGCACGATCCGACTCGAGTGGTGATGGTGGATTCTCTATCATGAGGCTTGGCTAAAATGTATGTATTTTAGGGATGCCTGGAATATGTGCACGATCCAACTAAGTGATAAGTTGAATCAAGTGAGACTTGAGGAACGGGAAAGTGTCGAGGATTTTGAAATCGTGAGTTTCGAAGAAATGTTGATGGTAATACGATCATTGAAATGAGACGAGTTTGAATGTTGGTTGATCGGTTGGTATGCCTTACGACTAAGTTAGCGATAAGCACGAGCATTGCTCGGATTGAGGGAACGCATAGGTGTAGTGTGTGCGAGAAACGTAGGATGTTGAATCAAGTTATAAGCTGATAAGAGTACTCAGTAAGTTTCGAGGACGAAACTTTTTCTTAGTGGTGTATGATGTAGTGTCCCGTCCCGCTCAGCCAATCGGAGGAATCGAAACGCCAACAACGTTCGAACTTAGCCTTGCAACGGCTTGCTCGAAGACATCGCTCGGTCAAGGCGACTACTCGCTCAGGTGGGGTAGTTTCGGTGAACTTGCCTCATCTTATCTTTCACATAATAAATCGCATGTTTTCAACTTGCACAAGTAGGCTTGATAATAAAATAGAAGAATCCACATAGCTAAAGGGAATAATCCTGACGGGTCGAATTGAGTTAGAATATGGAAAAGTCCAATGGTCGGCTTAGAGTTGGTGCACGGCGTGCTTTGAAAATGATACTCGATCCTTCGTCCCGTGGCTTGGAAGAAGGAAAGTTGGTTAAGTAGGCGAAGTTATGAACGTAGCCTAAGTCATAGGCGTCGCCCGCATGAATGCTTCATAAAGCGTACACGGTCCCATCGTCCAAGGCTTGGCATAGCCTTGGTTTACCCATGAGTTAAGTTGCATTGAGCGACTTGTGACCTAAGTCTAGGCACCCGAATGACTTGTTCGTTCAAGTTGAATGCGTGCACGGCATGATCCATTAAGGCAAAGCTTGACAAAGCCTTTGCTCATTAAGTTGTTACGAAGTTAAGTTAGGCAAAGTTATGTCGGTCGACCTAAGATATTACAATGACCGTCCCGCTCTTTCACGGTTTGTCAAAGTTAAGTAGTCCCACGATCTCCAGGCCCGTCGACTTTGGCAGGAGTGTTGCGTAGAGCATGATTGGCTTAAGGCACGATGCACGGACTTAGTGTTTAAGGCACGAGCCACGGTTGATTTAAAGTGAGTTATGGAAAAAGGGGGCTATCAAATAGTCATTCCTAAGTTGAGTAAAAAGAATATTGCATCAAGGGAGAAGGCTCGCGACCGTGGATCGTCGAGGGATCTCAAGGATAAAATTCTTGAACTTGGTTCGAAAGAGAGGGTAACACTGAAAAGAAGGATGACTGTGTGAGATGTCAGTTTGAGTCGAGTCTTGCATGATCATGGACAACTTGTCGACAAGGGCGATGTTTCCTCGAACGGCAACCCGAGGCCACGGGACCGACTCGGCCTAGGAGGAAACAGGGTATAGTCGTGCATAAGGTTTTAGCACGGGTTAAAGCGGAGGCTTGCAACGGAGCTAGCTACTTGCGCTGAAAGGTCCCCGATTTAACAAAGCTATACGTCGCAGGATAGCTTGTTATGCTAGTACCCAAGTTCATATAGATGTCGACAATAGCGGCTATCTGCGTGTATGTCTTTAGATTGAGTCGAGTTGAATGTGTGTACAAGTTGGAACACAAAGTTTGGGCCTAAGATTTGGCTTCAACATAGGCGTCGTGCTTCGGCACGAGACGTGGCGTCGAGTCTCAAGTGTTGACATGTGAGTTGCATATGTTGGGTTGAGTTATTCGAGTTTAAGTCAGGAGATGCCGTAAGGCAAAGTCGGTCGAGTGACATTTAGCCCACAAGTCCTGATTGGATCAGTTGGTGATTGAAGTAGCAAAGGCTGCTAGGCGGCGATATGGTTAAGTCTCACTGAGTGGCGAGGTATAGCCTCAGCAAGGGTTTGTAGCACGGTCACATGAAAAAGGAGTCTATCGTGTAGCTGCGTCTCTGATTTTGGGCCGTAAGGCAAACTCGACTTGATAGGTTAACGTTGATGTTGCAAGCACGGGATGGTCTAGAGACACAAAATAGGCCAAGACGTCTGTCCTAAAACTGATCCAAAGGCAAGAGTAGGAATACAATCATAAAAGGGACTATGTTGCACAAAGAAAATCAAACGTGTTGGTTTTGTATGGGTGGGCGAGGAGCTCATTCCACCAGTATAGTTGAGTACTGACACCCACATAGTTTTCATGTGCAGGCACAGGTAGAAGCTCGTGGCGCGGAGCTCGTTTAGATGCGTCGAGGCACGGAGTTCCTTGGCGATTCGAAGCATGCGGTCGTATGGAGTCAAGACTTATACGGGACATAATGTATGGACGTCGCCTTCCAAAGCATCCGCTGGCTCAAGACATGTATTGAGAGATGAGAGAGAGCTGAATGACTTGTAATGTGAGATGAGTGAGCTTGAGAGACTTGTAATCTTGGCCTTGCGTCCTATTATAACCTTTTTTCCAATATCAATGAAAGAGTGTTTTGAAATGACTTATGTTTTGCTTCAAATTCCGCTGCTATTATTCAATGTCTCTGCATGGGACTTCTGTGCGACGACCCCGTCGCAGCCGCTGAAATCGGCCGTTATGGAACCCGCCTTGCACGAGCGCAACCTTGTCTCGTGCGGCATCACGCCTTAGTGAGGAGGATCGCTCATACGGGAGCGGGACGTGACAGTCCCTGCCAGAACCAGGACAGATGAACATAGAAGATGTCTAATACTTGCTTTGGCCATAACTTCCTCAAACAAGTCGAAATCTAACTTTTGAAAGGTCAAAATTGTGTAAAATCAAATTCTCTACGACATGGAACAATTAGTTTTCCAAAACAAGTAAGTTTGATAGATCAAAATCCAAGAAAACCAAAAATAAAGTAAACTTAGGTCTTGAAGAATTTATCCACCAAAATAAAAAATGCTAAGTTCTAAAGATGCTTAGAATCATGTAAGGAAGAGTTTAGAACAAACAAAATAGCATTTTTCCAACATTTGACAAGATGTACTTGCCTTATGTTGAAGGAAAAAATGAAGAGGAAGAAGATGAAGAGAATGAAAATAATGGAGGAGAGAGAAGTTTGGGTTTTATACAAAACCATCTCATCTCAAACCAACTAAACCAAACCAAGTTGAACTAAACCAAATTAAACCAAGTCAAAATTAAACTAAAGCAAGGCTAAGAAGACAAGTCAAAATATAGGTCACCTGACAAAGGCCAGAATTCCGTATACGTATACTAAAAATATATATAGCAGAAAATGGGAGTGACAGGCATGCCATCGATATACACTGGTATACTGGCGGTATGCCGGTCAAGGAAAAAATCTATAAGTTGAAAAAATTTAAAGCGTTCCAAAAATCAAGAAAATACAAAACATAGTACAAAAATATGTATCCGTATATAAATACCGATACTATGAGACGAGTCTCACAGGGTCGGTAGAATTTTTGTGATCGATTTGAGTCTAATATATCTATAGTTTCGACTTTTGTGCCACTTAAGATAAACTAGCACATGGGAACCCAATTGAGTGGCACACCAATGACATGTGCATAGTAGGCTCGAAATGGGTCAAAATCATATATTGGATCAAATGATTTGGATCGAAGTTGGGTCTTCTTTGCTAATTGGAAAGCTAGTCAAATTTTACGGTAGAGACTAAAATGACTATTTTACCCCTAAAGTTGCACATGAAAAAATATAGCACAAGGGAACACGTTTGGATGGGACATGATATATCAAACTGAAGGTGGACTCGTCTAGAATACAATGATGGGGTTAGATTTGAGAAATTGATAATTATTGTGCTTCAAAAATTAAAACTACGAAAAAGTACATCTATAGTCATAATTAAAAATAAAAATCTAATTTAATAAATTGAAAACATATAAAATAGATAAAAAAAAAATTCTAAAAAAATCAGGGTCCTTACACCAATTTATCCGAGATAACCAACCCCCGTATAACGAATGCCAAGCACAAAAAAGTCAACGTATATGGTTGGTTACTACATCACATGTACAAATCTCAATCTATATAACTCAGGTAAAATTACAAGATTAATAAAAACTAATGTTGAACCATTGCCCTAATAGGTTCAACCCCCTCACCACACTCAAGAAGAAAAGACAAGAGATTATGACTTGAAATAACTCACCCTACCTATAGCAATCTCCTTGAATGAATGTATCGACTCCTCAGTTATATCTCCTCTTTTTTCTATCTTGGATGGCGAGCCCTAAGAGAAAACTATGGACTTTGTCTTAGAACTCCTGTGAAAAAACACCCTAAATCTTCACCTTGTGCTCTTCCTATTGCCTCCACGCTCAACACATATATACAGTTGAGAAACCCTATTTTAGGTCATAGAAATTCCTAAAGTAGGAAACCCTAAAATAGGAAATCTTATTACTAAAATAAGAGACCCTATTTTAGGTCATAGGAATTCCTAAAATAGAAAATCCTATTACTAAAATAAAAATACCCTATTTAAGGTGATAAGAAATCCTAAAATACTCTAGTATTAATTATGGATGTCCAAATCAAATCAAATCAAATATTTTACCAGATTTAGGCCCTAGAAATATATTATTACCAAATCTAGACTAGACCCAACAATCGGGGTAGAGAACGTCATTGAAGCAATAACGATTGTAGTTTATGATAGCATCCAAACTAAAAGACCCATGTAGGGTGGGTGGGTGTTAGGTGGGTTAATTTATAGCTAGACCTATGATTATGAACAATGAATGTCAGTCTAAGGAAGTCATGAATGATCATGGACTAGGCTTATGATTCATCTGGTTAAGCTCAAATTTGAGTCAAACGCCCGAGTTACACCCCTAATGCCCGAGTTGCACCCCTATATATTTGTAGCTAAACACATTAGTGCATACCCTTGTCTAAATTGGCACAAACCCTAATAATTTCCTTGTATTATAAGTATGTGTTAATAAGAGAAGACCATATCTACTCTTGCGCTACAAAATAGTCCCACTCAAAAGGGTATTGGTTCGTAAATATGGGTAGTGAAGTGAGTAGAAATCTGGATTTAGCTCAAGAAGAGGCAAAATCCAGCTTTTGGTTGCAATGAGGAGAATGGAAGAATTTAGATGGCGGGATGGAAACAATAAATCTTGTTTGTCCCTAATTCCTCATTTTGATATCTTATTTTTGAAAGTGATTTAGGTTCTCTGAAGTGGGAATTCCTTTCTTCTTCCAAAGGAGATCTATATTTTCACCGACCAGGATTTGCGGTTCCCCAACTCTCATTGCTATAGACGACATCTACGCCCTCAAGCGATAAGGGATTCGGGGGAGCTCGACTCGAGGTAGTAGAGACGGGCAGAGGAGGCGGGGCACCAAGTCTGAAGGAAAAGGATGGAGGAAACAGAGGCGCGAGGACGCTCATGGTTGTAGTGCCCCATCCCCTTCAGCCAATCGGAGGAATCAAAATACCGATGGCGTTCGAACTTAACCTTACAACGGCTGCTCGAAGACTCGCTCGGTCGAGGCGACTCCTCGCTTAGGTGGGGTAGTTTTGATAAACTTGCCTTATCTTAGCCTTCATATAATAACTCGCATGTTTTCAACTTGCACAACTTAGGCTTGATAATAAAAGAGACGCATCCACATAGCTAAGAGAATAATCCCGACGGGTCGAAATGTGTTAGAACATGGAAAAAAGTCTCATGGTCCATAGAAGTTGGCTCAGCGTGCTTTCAAAATGACACTCAGTCCCGCGTAAATACTTGATAAAGCATGCACGGTCCCGTCGTCCAAGGCTTAGCATAGCCTTCTTATGTCCCGTGGGTTAAGTCGTATTGCACGGCTTGTGGCTTAAGTCTAGGCACCCAAAGAACTTGGTTGTTCAAGTCGAACGCATACATGGCACGTTCTCTCGATACGAAGCTCGACGCAGCCTTTGCTCGTCAAGTCGTTGCACAATTAAGTTAGGCAAAGTTATGTCGGTCAATTTAAGCTATTTCTAGCATTGTTCCGCTCTATCTGTGGTTATCAAGTCGCTTAGTCCCTCGAGAGCAAGGCTCTTCATATATAGTATGTGACTTGAGCGATAGCGTCGCCTAGAGAATAAGGTCTGTCTAAGGCACGAGCCACTGTTGGTTTAGTAAAAATTATGCCACGGATAAAGGAAGTCCACGTGACTGATTGTCGTCGAGATTGGTCCCTCTACTTGGGAGTCTCGATAAGTCTCGATAAGTAAGCACGTGAGATCGGTCCCGCTACTTGGGAGTTTCAATAAGTATCGATAAGTAAGCATGCGAGATCGGTCCCGCTACTTGGGAGTCTCGACAAGAAAAAGTCACGAGATCGGTCCCGCTGCTTGGGAGTCTCACTAAATCTCGATAAGGAAGCACGCAAGATCGGTCCCGCTACTTGGGAGTCTCGATAAGGAAAAGTTACGAGATCGATCCCGCTACTTGGGAGTCTCGCTAAGTCTCGATAAGGAAGCACACGATCGGTCCCACTACTTGGGAGTCTCGATAAGTCTCGTTCACGAGATCGGTCATGCTACTTGGGAGTCTTGATAAGTCTCTATAAGCAAGCACGCGAGATCGGTCTCGCTACTTGGGAGTCTCGATAGAAAGATGGAAAGCATGGTCATAGTTAAGAAAGGACTTGGTAGATCAAGTTGAGTCTTGCATGGTCATTGGACAACTTGCGTGCAAGGGAAAAAATTTTCGAGCAATCCCGGGGCACCGGGTTCATGTCGGCCTAGGAGGAATTGTAGATATTATACGGCCTTCATCGACGGTACGACTCGATTGAAGTGAACCGATACAATATAGGCTACGGGTCATTCGGTGGGAGCTCGTACCTCACCACGCGAATGGTCACCGTATGCATAAGATCCAGGATAGCTTGACATTGCTAGTGACCACTCATATAGATGTGTCGACAAGAGCGGCTATCCGCGTGTATGTCTTTGGATTGCGTCGAGTACTAGCAGGTTACAAGTTGGGTCAACAAGTTATGCTTATGACAAGCGCTAACCTTGAGTCGGCACGAGTTAGGTGTGCATGGTTGTAGCACCAATTCTAGAGCCTAAGAGTTGGCTATAGCAAGGATACGTGCTTCACCATGAATATGGCCTCGTCTTGAGTTAAATCAGGAAGGGCCGTAAGGCAAGTTGATTAAGTATAATTGATACTTGGGAGGCACGGCCTCGGTCTTAAGCATGATCATGTCTATCGGTACGACCAGCACGAGTCATCCCCTTGACGTCATTGGCACGAGAATGGTCTAGAGGCACATGAAAGAATTAAAAGTCTTGGCACGGTCGAGTTGTATAAGCTTCCACTCGGCAAGGCACTACCTTGAATACATTGAAGTCACGAATAGAGTATAGCACGACCCTGTCGTTGCGTTACCAAGTATAGGCCAAGGCGTCGTTGTCTTAAAACTGATCCTAAGGCAAAACTAGAAAGATAATCAAAAAGGGATTAAGTTGTACGATGTAAATGAACGTGTCGGTTTTGTATGGGTGGACGAGGAACTCACTCCACTAATACAGTTGAGTACTGACACCCATACAGTTTTTATGTGCAGGCGCAGGTAGAAGCTCGTGGCGCTGAGCTCGCTTGGATGCATCAAAGTACAGAGTTCCTTGGAAATTTGAAACGTACAGCCGCGGGGACTGAAGACTTATACGGGACATAGTGTATGGACATTGCCTTCCGAAGCTTCAGCTGGCTCAAGCATTGTATCGAGAGATGAGAGAGAGCAGAGTGACTTGTAAAATGAGAAAAAAAGTGAGCTTGAGAGACTTGTATTCATGGCCTTGCGCCCTATTGTAATCTTATTGTTCAATATCAATAAAGAGCACTTTTGAATAACTTGTGTTTTGCTTCTAAATTTTGCTGTATGTTCAATATTTCCGCTTGGGACTTCTGTACGATGACCCCGTCGCAGCCGTTGTAATCGGCCATTATGCCTTACACGAGTGCATATCTAGTCTCGTACGACATTACGCCTTAGCGAGGACAATCGCTCCTACGGGAGTGGGGCGTGACAATGGTGGTGGTGACCGTGTCTGGTAGTGGTCATGAAGGAGACGATGACGACGGGGGAGATGGTAATGACGGTGCAAAGAAAGAGGGAGGGGAGGCTGAGGGGAATGCGATCGCGGAGATGGGTTCATGACTGCCATTGAACTTCACAAAATTAAGAAGAAGAAGAAGAATTGAGCATGAGAGAGGGAGAATGAGTGGAATGGTTGTTGTGAATCATGAGGTATTATGAGAGAGAAAAGTCTTTATTACAATAATAATAAGCATTAATAATAATAATAATAATAATAGGATGTCTTTATTGGCACCTATAAAATGTTATTATGCACTCCTCTTTAATTTTCTATCATTTAAATTTCAATATGTCCCTACAATAACATTATTGGCATTCCTAAAATATCATCCTGCACTCCTCCCTATATGCATGCTTAAACTATTGTAAGATTTAATACAGGTGTAGATTTAAAATTTGAATGATAGAAAATTAAAAAAAAGAGTGCAGGATAACATTTTAGAAGTGTCAATACAACACTCAATTAATAATGAACATAATATTAACAATGAGCGTTAATAAAAAGTAATAATCATAATAATAAAAATAATAACAATAATAACAAAATAATAATAACAAAAATAATAACAACAATGATACAACAAAATAATAAATAGCTAGTTTCTATTATTTTTTATATTTGCTAATTTATTTCAATATTTTTTGTCTTTTTAATTGTGAGCTAATTACAATTTAAAAATAAATAGAAAATCAGTAACACATGTGTTAAGGTAACTTTACTCAATTCAAAAGAGAATAACTATATAACTTCTCAACTACCATTTTTCTAATAAGCCAAACATAAAACTACAAAAAATTACACTTTTTAACTAACATCAACAACCATCTAATCATCTAGCATTTTTCACTTCTAACATCTAATTTTTCAGCTAATTATAAGGTCACTTTACTTCTTACTCAGAACTAGCCCAGCTTAGAGGAGAAATTACTCAGGATAACACATTTTTTTACTTAGGGCTGCCCCCCTGTTTTCCATTAAAAAGTTTGAAATGAACTTTTGATTTAACAAACGAAATAGTACAAAAAGTTGATCCTTAACAGGATCTTCCTAAGTACATTATTTTTTTTGGGAACTTGTGACAAGGGAGGTTAAACGTTGCTTTCTTTACTCCGTTGACGATCCGACGACGATCGTAAGAAAACTGCAAGTCTTCCTGTTTGATTTGCAAGGAAGACGATAATTCGGCTCTCTGAAGTGTGGGTAATCCATTGTGTCCTTGAATGAAGGAATGATCCTTCTATTTATAGCTGATTCGTGGAATGGTCTACTTTTGGGCGTAGGGGCATTGTGCACATGGTTTGTCGGGCGCTAGGGCGCTATGCGCATGATAATATAGCTGAATATGTTATATCTGTCCTTTGGGTTGCAGATGAGCCGACACGTGACAATTGTTGAGATTTGTCTGTTACTAAAATCTTTGGTGGTTGGCACCCGTTCATGAGCATGATTGGGTCAATGACATGTGACGTGTGTACATTGCCCAAAGATCTCACTCTGTTGGAGTAGAGGAGCTTCCTACACCATGCTTTGTCATGTGACATCTCATGTTATAGAAACAAAATGTATTAGGGTCGTAGGGATGACTCTGCCAGAGCTTGGTGGGTAAAACTCAACATGGCATTGCACAACTGTCTCTGACTAACTTTAATCATTGTGATGATGTAGGCTATCAGCTCAATTTTCGAAATATCTTGGCTTCTAGTAGCATAGGTTTGGGCCATGCTTACATCTCTTCAATTCTTCTGTTGTCGTCAGTTGTACAAAAGTCGAGGCGTGTTGCACTCTGTTCGATGAGAAGTCTTGGAGATCGATCTTGCTGTCAATATTCATTAATTTACATCTGTAAGCTTTTTTGAAGCTTTTAGAGTTATACCACTTTTCGAAAAATAGGATAAAAGATAAAGAATGAAAGGAGTAAAAAAACAAATAACGAAAAATCCTAGAATTTTTTTATAACACTTGGCATTTTCTAGTATTTTTTAAAAATTCGATATAACTCTGAAACCCTTGAAAGGCTTGCATAAGTAATTTTTTTGAAGAGAAGGGCTGACATTGAACACGTGATGACACATATTTAATAGAGTTTGAAATCATAGTTGTCCACATGCCTGCTAGTTTTCGGATAGTCATAAATTATAAAACGGATACTCATGAATTATGATATGGATACTCACGTATCACGACTCAGATAATCATGTATCAATAAGAGTTGTTAATTTTGGTGAACATATGTATCCATCTTTGTATCCATTTGGAAAATATACTCGAATAATGTGTATCCATCTTTGTAGAATTATCTTCAAATGGATATGAATTACTACCTGCATCATCATTCGTATATGTATAATCATCATCCTGATGACATGTGCAGTGTGAGGGATGAATTTATACAAGGGATAGAACAGTTTCTGTAGTTCGCCAAGTCGTTCTCTCGGTATATGGACGACACCAAAATTAAGTGCCCATGTGTGAGATATCGCAACTTGAAATATCATCCAGAAGTGGACGTGATATATCATTTGTACTGTAGGGATTTTACGTCGAATTACTATCAGTGGACCTCACACGGAGAACTTGTGTCTTTAGCAGCGGAGCCAAAGCCTTATGTGGAACTGTATATGGATGTCCACGACCACGATGATTACTATGACGGGTGGGTGAACATGGTTTTCGATGCTATGAGGACTAGTTTCGATCCGGACAATCATGATGCAACTGAGGAGGCACCGAATGTCGATGCTACGAAGTTCATGGATTTACTAGTGTTACGACCCGCACCCTGATTAGGGGCACGAGAAGTGGGTACGTCCAGCCTACGCCGTAGCATCGGCGGTAGAACGCTGTCTAGGTCATCTAGAAATACTACAACTAAACAGATAAGGGTACCTATACAGTATATACACTCCGAATGGAGGTGACATAGCAATACAGTCTCAATCACAAATATAAAACTAAGGTAGATAGCATGGAAAGGAAATATGATAGATGAAGCAGGAAAGAAGTTCGAGATCCACACAAGTCCAAGACTAAACATAACATCACAGAATATAATATAATACTATAGTCTGAAAAGTACTAGCTGGCTCGCAGGCCAGGCAAACCTAACTAAACTACACTACTCAGGGTGAGCAAAGTCTAGTGGCTCTACTAACAAGCTACGGTCCAAGTCTACTCTATCTAACCCGTCCCCATAATAGGTCGGGCAATCAGCCTCTGCATCATCTGTAAAATTTGTCAACGGTATCCTGTCAGGAAAATGAACAAGTACAAACACCAACAGCAGTTCCATGTGAATTGACAAATACTATAAGAGACAGTATAATGAAATACAAGACAAAGATATAGGCGACTTGGGAACCATTCGAAAGCCGAGTTACAACCCTTAAACCAAACAAGGACCGGGGTTGTAACCCTTCTTTCAAACAGGACTTAGTCTCAAATTATGGTACAGTATAAAGGCAGGTAGAGCATGTGAGTAAATGAAATCATAGCATGGTAAGAAGTACAGAAAGTAAAATTGAACTGAATATATGATACAACAATAAATGTAAAATTTGATTTGAACTATTAGAGCGATATGTGATCGGCTAGGGAGTCAGGGTAGGGTTATCCACTTGGCCCGACAATCACAGAAAAATATCTGGAAAGGGTCATGCCGGCCAACCTGGATAACCCAGCAAGGGGTGTCTGCTACACCCTACGTGAGGTGAGGGTGGCGCTAGCAAAATAAGGACATGGGGCTTTGATCACATAACCCCTAATAATTCTTCCATCCTCGAATAGTATCATGGATCCGGACATGGCACGTCATAACACGAATTCAAAAGCAGGTGATCAGCCCACTCCCAAATTAATGTCTATATAAGTACATGAAATATGGATATCACACACCAATATACCAAGGAAAATCCGAAAATAACATCTCATGACAGGATCCGACGTATACTAGTCCGTGAACTATCGTGTCGAGAATCAAGTAAGACACTACAACTGAATCGGATATAGTAGATATCAAGACAATAAAAACTATCAGTGAATGTACTCGCCTGTGGTCCTGAGCTGATAAGGTGAACAGACGCTCAGAGTAATCACAGACCTAAAGATGAGATACTACAAGTCAAAACATGGTTTAATAATGAAAGAAAAGCTAATCTAATCATGATATACAAGTCTAAGTCAAAACTAGGTCAAACTAAGTTACACCAAGCTAAACTAGGTCACACTAGGACAACCAAGGTCACAGGAAGTCAATCCAAGTCAAACTAGGTCAATTTGGGTCAAGGTTGACTTACAGTTGACTTTTGGTCAAAAAGTCAACTCTGGTCAACTCTGGTCAACACTGAGTCAACCCTAGGTCAGATAAGTCAAATGTTGACTAACAGTTGATTTTTAGTCAACTGGTCAACTCTGGTTTGGTTTTGGTCAATTCTAAATCAAGTATTGACTTGAAGTTGACTTTTGGTCAAAAAGTCCACTCTTGGTCAACGGAGGTCAAGACTAGCCTAAACTACCCTCATATAGTCATTACCTACCAAGACAACTTATTTCTAATTCCATCTTAGAAATCAAACTCAATCTCATCAATACCCTATTTCCTACATTTACCCTTCTCATTCTCCTCCTTATTCTCCTCCTCATTCTCCTCCTTATTCTCCTCCTCATTCTCCTCCTTCTCATTCTCCTCCTCATTCTCATTCTCCTCCTTTTATCTCCTCCTCATTTTCCTCCTTCCCATTCTCCTCCTCATTCTCCTTCTCATTCTCCTCCTCATTCTCCTTTCTCTTTCCCATTCTCCTCCTCATTCTCCTTCCCATTCTCCTCCTCATTCTCCTTCCCATTCTCCTTCTCATTCTACTGCTGCTCCAGCTAGTGCTATTGCTGCTGCTGTGGCTTATCTCTTCATCTTCTTCTACTTCTTTCACTACTTCCTTCCATATCTCTCTCTCTCTCTCTCTCTCTCTCTCTCTATATATATATATATATATATATATATATATATATATATATATATATATATATATATATATTTTATATTATATATAGATAGATAATTAGATAGTTGATATATATCTATATATATATCTATATATATATATTCTATATATATAATATATA